>JAABKJ010000728.1:6590-45902 GCA_011634705.1 Andricus grossulariae | reverse complement strand
TTTTAAACTATGAACTAATGTTCTGATCATCTCCGCAAGAATATATATTGCAACCCTGAATGCGAGCATGATATTGGAAAAAATGGTTGCTGCACCAAAAGTACTTTCTATAAAAAAATGTAAAATTAAAAAAAAAAAATTTTTGAGTTGATACTTGGGGTGAATTTATTTCATAGGAGTAGCCACTTACCCCTGCAATATGAATCACATCCGAGTCGGGGCACCCAGACCATGCTTATCCTGCTATGGCCATTCAGTTTCATTTATTTATTAGTATTTAACATAGCTTTAGATAACTTTACATTTGTCGTAAACCTAAAGTTTGCAGACTTTTTATTTTGAACGGGGAAAATAAGGAACGACAGCTTCATCTAGTCATGAGCGCGGGTTTCCCGATAACAATAGTTTAAAATTATTTCAAGTCATTTCGAGAAGTAATTGATAATGGCTCCATGCACTTCCTAATATAAGGATTGGGAAAGGTACCTTCAATAGATAATTGTTGAACCTAATAAAGGCTCAATCAAAAATAAAAGAGCATAAAATGTGTATAAAAAGTATGTTTCTCCCTCATTTGGTGCGATTCAGTGATGCGTAATGCAAATTAGGTAAGTAACACTCATCGCACACTTGACGCGGATAAATATCGTTATCCCTAACTGAGCGCGTAACTCAATTGTAGTTTATAAAGGGGAGTAAGGAGCGCGATCTTGGCAGAGGCTTCTTTCTCGGTTGGAAGTTCGGATTTATTTCTCAACTCAAACCAAGCGCATCCAATGCGATCAAAGCGCGAGTAGTCCCGTTTCGTGAGACATCGCAATAACCAACTCCTCTAATGAGTATTCTATCCGGCGATAGTGCAGCCCTCTGATTAGGTTTTCCGGTATACAATCGTGGAAGAAACATTGCAATCACTTCCGAATAGATCCATTGACAGAGAATAGAACCTACCTAGGGGTGAGAATTCAAAGCCGATGTTACAATAGTAACTCATCGTCTAGGAGGGGTAGTTTCTCTTTATTGCAACGCATGCAAGGAAAGAAAAGGTGCTATTATAACGGTTATAAAGGGGATGCAAAAAAAATTGTAGAAAAAAAGAAAAAAAAGAAGAAAAATATTTCTTTAAATAATAAGAAGAAAAGGAGTTACATAATAATGAGCTTCAGGATCATTAGAAAGAAAATCGCATTTCGAAATTTTTAATCAGACTCGATTGATCCGGAGGAATATTTTTAATTCACGTAACTCCCATATAGGATTGTGAGTCAATGAAAAAATTAAACGTTTCATTAGACCAAAGTTTCAAAAACGTTTGAAAGTTTCATATTATATTAAATTGAATTTGAAACGCTTTAAATTCCTAACATTCCAAGCAAAAAAATTGCATTTTCAACTAAATAAATGAATTTTGAACCAAGTACAGTCGAACCTGGATTTAGCGCCAGTTTTGGGACTGACCTTGACGTTAAATCCAGAGACTCTGAACCATTTTGTCTCTCTCCTGTTTCTCTCTCTGTTTTGTCACGCCTGAGTGCACACCGCACATCCCCCCACAAACGCCTCTCACGTATCCCCACAGCGCGGCGTCAATTCCCGGAGGGGCAAAATCCAGGGGAGCTAAATCCAGGTTTCACTGTAATTGAATTTCCAACACAAAAGATCAATTTTCAAGCAAGAAGAAATGAATTTTCAACTAAAATGATAAATCTTCAAAAAAAATTTGTTAACATAGTCTCGTAACTAAGTATTTGAATTTTGAACGAAAAAAGACGAATTTTCAACAAAATAGTTGAATCCTCAACCAAAAACGATTAATTTTCAAGTATGTAGAGTTTAGTCACTTATTGATATCAGTAGAACAATTTTATTGCTTCAAATTTATAGAGAACCAAAAAATTGCATTTTCAACCACCGCAAATTAAATTTCTACCAAAAAAGATGTAATTTCGAACCAAAAAGACGAATTTTCAACCAAAACAGGTTAACCAGTAAAAAATAGCTAATTGACAGCTGAAATTCAGTCTCTAATTGACATTAGTAGAATTTCTAGCTGATTTAGAATTAGAGAGAACCAAAAAATATGAAATTTCATCCTAAAAAGATAAATTTCAGAACCAAAAAGTCGAATATTGAACCTAATAATTCAATTTTCAAACAAAAAAGACGAACTCACTCACTAGTTAATATCAGTCAAAAGATGAATTCTTTCAAATTTATGGAGAACCAAAAAGTTGTATTTTTAACTAACAAAAATTTAGTTTCTACCAAAAGAGATCTATTTTCAAATCAAAGACGATTTTTTGATTATAAAAGATTAATCAGTAAAAAATAGCTGATTTATAGCTAAAATTCAGTCACTAATCGATATTAGTAAAAATTTTAGCTGATTCAGATTTAGAGGAAAACAAAAAATATGAAATTTTAACCAAAAGCAATGAATTTTTAAACCAAAAATATGAAAATTGAACATAACAATTGAACTTTCAACCAAAAACGATTTTTGAGTCAATGAATAACCGAAATTTCGAGCAAATTGTTAAACTTTCAAGCCAAAAAGTTGAATTTTGTAAAAACAGTCAAATTTTCTAAGCTAAGACATGAACTTTTACAAAAATGTTAATTTTTAACTAAATAGTTGGATTTTCAGCTGAATAGATCAATTGTCTACCAAGAAGATTAATTTTCTACCAAAAAAGATCAATTTTCAATGAACAAGTTACATTTTTGACCATAGAAATAAATTTTCAAATCGTATGATGAATCTTTACGTAAAATATTTAAATTTCCAGTCAAAAGAATTAATTTTTAACCAAAAAAAGACAAGAATTTTGATCCAAATAGTTACACTTTTAAACAAAGAAAAAAACTTTGAACTTATATGATGAATCTTCAACTGAAATAATTAAATTTTAGTTTGGAAAAGTTTAACAAAAAAAATGTATTTTGAACAAAATTCTTGAATTTTCAATCAAAGAGATGAATTTTTGAATAAAATTATAAATCCCTAACCAAAAAAATTCATTTTCAACAAAGTAGTTCAACTTTAAACCAAGTGTATTTTTAAACAAAAAATATGAATTCTCAACAGAAAATCTAATACTTGATATTTCAAACAAAAAATATGAACTTTCAACGAAAAATGTGATAAATTATATTTGACAAAAAATTTTTTTCATTTTAAACCAAAAACCACTGCATTCATTCAATAAGATGAATTCATAACAAAAGTCTTTGAATATTCAACAAAAACAGATCAATTTTTACCCAAACAATTGTATTTTTAAATAAAAAAGATTAAGTTTTCACCAAAAGCGATGAATTTTCAAACAAAAGAGAGTTTTTGTTCCAGGGAATAAAAATTTTTTTACTAAATAAAAAATATTTGAGTCAAAAAGACGAATTTTCCATTAAGTAGATGAATTTTCAACAAAAAAATTAATTTTCAACCGAATAGTTGAATTTTCTATCAAAATAGTTTAATTTTCTATTAGGTCCTATTAATTCAATTCGTATTTAAGTGGACAACGAGAAAAAGATAAAAAGAGGGAAAGACTGTGAAGCCTGTGACAAATAAAAAATGGTTGAAAATTTGTCTTTTATTTGTTTTTGTTCCATTATTACTTAAAAACTGATCATTTTTATTTGAGAAATTACATGATTTGTTAAAAATTCGACGTTTTTAGTTGAATTCAACGGCTTTCTTAATTAAAAATATATTTTGGTTGAAATATCAACTATTACATTTTACATTGTTTGTTGAAGATTCATCTCTTTGATTTAAAATAAACTATGTTGATGAAAATCTGTTTTTTTTTCGTTAAAAATTGATCAACTGAAAATTTTACTTGTCCGTTTTCAGTTAAAAATTCACCTCTTTTAGTTTAAAAATGAACCCTTCGGATGAAAATTCATGTATTTAATTGAAAATTCGTCTGTTTTGGTTGAAAATCAACTTTGATACTTAAGAATTAATCTTCTTGGTTGAAAAATAATTTTTCGGTTAAAAATGTAACTACTTTGTTAACAATATTTTTCTTTTGATTAAAAAATATTTGTTAGCTTAGTTTTTTAGACTTTTTGGTAGAAAATTAATCTTTTTTCATGAAAATTCATCTTTTTGGTTGAAAATTCATTATTTTTGGTTGAAAATTCAAGTATCGCCTTCAAACCTTTTTCTTGGTTCAAAATTATTTCTTTAACTGAGAAGTGAACTATTTCATTCTTGGTTACAAATCTTTTTTTAGTTACAAATTCACATCTTTCGATTAAAGTTCAACTATTTTATTTACAAATTTGTGTTTTTTTTTGTTGAAAATTAAGTTTTGAACTTAAAAATTAAGTATTTCGTCTAAAATTTGTGTTTTTTGTTTTAATACATTTTTTTTATTTAATATTAAATTTTTTTTGATAGAATATCAACTATTCAAATTTTTGTTGAAAGTATATTCAATTCTACATTGCATATTAGATAAATTATTAGTATAGTAGTGCAATTAATTAATAAAATTAATGATTCCTTAAATTTTAGAATAAAATTTTACAATTCAAAATATTTAATAAAATAAAATAAGTTCAATCAGCGTATTCGACAGTGTTACCACTCTTAAATTCATATCTAAAAAAGAGGAAGGAGCCGAAAGGACATTCACAATAACATAAATAAGAAAGTATAATTTTATATTTGAATATAATATTAACATAATACTGTCGAATGCGATGATTGATTTTATTTTTAATTAATGCTTCACATTGCAAAATTTTATTCTGAAATTTATTAAATCACCAATTTTATTAATAAATTTCACTACTGTACTAATAAGGTATCTAATATACGATGTAGAATTTAATATACTAACAATGTACAAAAATATTGTTTTCTACATTAGAGTGACTTTTTGATGTCTAGCGTGTTCGACATTTTTTAAAATATTTTTTTGTTAATTTTTTTGCATACTAAATTAAATATAGTGATCTATAATTTATGAAATTGCGGAAAAATCTCGGTAATTCCTGAAAGTTACCGATAAATGTGAAAATTATTTGAAATTAATTATATTAATGATTTCAACCAATTTCCAGAAACTTCAATAGTTTCAACAGTTACATACAGTGAAATGCCACAGGACTTTTTACTAAATTTTACTAAAATATATTTATATTGAAATAGGAAATTCTTATCAAATATATAACTTAATTGGAACTTCAGAAACATAATTGTTTATATATATATATATTTATTTATTTATTTATTTATTTATGATTAATATTATTCAAGGAAAATAAACTTCCAACTAGGATTTTAATCTAACATGTAAAGGATTTTCAATATATATTTTCGAACTTATAACTGATAAACAAAATGTTTTAAAAGTAATCATCATTCATAATTATAAATAAAATTAACAATAATTATTATTTGAAAAATTAAATAATAATCATCATAACCTGAAATTATCATTCAAAATCCGACATTCCTGCTCAACTACTGTGAAAATTACAATCTTCAGCTCCCTATTTAAATATATGACACAATTAAGAAATTTTGCAAATACAAAGATAACCAAACTTTCATCATGGATTGTACACTAGGGTGGTTAAAAAAAAAATTAAAATTTTAATGAATAACGGCTGGAAATTTCTTTGAATGTACATAAAAATGAATTTTTTTTCAACGATATTTAGAGGTGGCGCAAGCCCCATGAAGTTTAACACGTATTTCCCATAAGAAACAAGGACGTTTTTGTCAATTTTATTCAGAATCTTCAATATTAGCTGAATTGAGTTGAAACTGAACATTTCTCTTCACAATTAGCCATAGAATACAAATCAAATATTATTTCACAAATATCACCCCCATAAGTCTGTTTTATAGGGTCCCAAAAAAACCCCATAAGTGAACAAATGAGTTTTGCGAGTTTCTGGCGCTAATTATGATTTCTTTGCGTTTTTAAAAATGCGAATAGTTTAATATACATAAAATACTACTTTACATCAATGAATATATGTTTAAATGAATTGTTTAAACAATTCATGATTGTTTTTAGCAATTTTCTCTTAGAATGGAGATAGAAAGTCACGGTTTTGCAAATTTTTTTCACTTTTTGTCCAATTTTCAATTAGACAGAGGTAAAAGTTCATTAAATATGACAAACATGATTGTTTAAACAATTTATAATTATTTTTAATAATATTCTTCTAGAAGAATCCTGGAAAATTGCAGTTTTTTCTGAAATTTCTAACTTTTTGTTCACTTTTATATAATATTAATAGTTCATAGTTCATTAATGTTAACAAAAATAATTTTTTAAATAATTTATCATCATTGTTAATAATACTTTCTCAGAAGAATGCTAGAAAATTGCGGTTTTTCCTGAAATTTTTAACTTTCTGTTCACTTTTCACTTGGAGTGAGTTGAGTAATTAATTAAAGTTGACAAAATGATTTCTTTAGACAATTTATTATTGATATTAATAATATTCAATAGGAATAATGCTAGAAAGTTGCGTTTTTTTTCTGAAATTTACAACTTTTTGTCTACTTTTCACACACGGTGAATTAATAATTATTTTAATTTAGAAAACATAATTATTCAAACAAATTGTTATTGTTTATAACTATCTTCTCCTTTAATAATACAATATATTTGCGGTTTCTTTCGAAATATTTAACTTTTCACCCACTTTTTATTGAGTAAAGTAATAAATAATGTCAGTGAACAAATAAAATTGCTTATAACTATCTTCTTTTAGATAAGCACTAAAAACTTGCGATTTTTTCTGAACTCTGCAACTTTTTTTCCGCTTTTCACTCAGTGAGATGATAATTAAAGCAAGTTAACAAACATGCTTATTTAAACAATCGATTATTGTTTATAACTATATTCTGTTAGAGTAATGCTAGAAAGTTTTTTTTTCTCTGAAATCTTTAGTTATACTTTGACTTTTTAGTTATGAACAAATAATAAGTGAACCTCAACAAAAATCATTTTTTGAATAGTATTTTACTTTTTTAATTGAATTATTTTTTTTATCTTCTCTCAATGTTCACAAAAATTAATTTAAACAAAATAGCTGTCTTAAACAAGAGACAACAACAAAAATTCAATAATTAGGATAATGTGGGAGAACTAAGTCTGTACATGACTTGTAAAAGTATTGTTTTAAATTACAACATCTGAAAGAAAATAGTTATAAACAATTATAAATTTCTTAAACAACTATTTTTATTAACTTGCATTAATTATTACTTCACTAAATGAAAAGTGGGCAAAAAGTTAATAATTTCAGAAGAAAACCGCAACATTCTGCATTAATATAGATGAAGATAGTTATTGACAATAATAATTTGTTTAAACAATTATTTTTGCTCAATTTGAATAATTATTAAGTCACTCCAAGTGCAAAATAGACAAATAGTTAAAAATCTCAGAAAAAACCGCAACTTTTTACCATTAAGCAAAGAGAATATTATCAACAATAGTAATAAATTGTTTAAACAATTATTTCTGTCAACTGGAATCAACTATTACTTTACTCTAATTGAAAAATGGACCAAAATAAAAAAATTCTGAAAAAACCGCATCCATCTAGTATTAATATAGAAAAAGATAGCTATTCACAACAATAAATTGTTTAAACAATTATTTTGCTATATTAAATGAAATATTAACACACTCCAAGTGAAAAGTGAAAAAAGTGGAAAATTTAAAAAAAAACTCGCAATTTCTAACATTATTCAAAAATAATAATAACAACAATAATAAAAAATTGTTCAAAAAATCTTTTTTGTTGACATTTATATAATTGAAAAATTATATTGAAAATATTGAAAAATTGACAAAACGTGGACAATTTTGGAAAAACCCGCGACTTTCTATCTCCATTCTAAGGTAAAATCCCTAAAAACAATAATAAATTGTTTAAAAAATTTATGTAAATATCTAGTTATATTTTATTCGTATTCTATGGTCAACTAAGAAGACAAATGTTGAATTTCAAGTCAAATGAGCTAATATTGAGAATTCTGAAGAAAATTTACAAAAATGTTTTTTTTCTCCTCATGGGAAATACGTGTTAAAATTCATGGGACTTGCGACACCTCTAAATATATTTTTTTTTTGTTGTTGAAAAAAATGGATATATTTTTGTGCTGACTTGGACAAATTTTCAGGCGTTATTTATAAAAATTCCAATTCATTTTTGGACCACCCTATTGTGCACTGATTTCTTATTCAAATGAAATTCCAGCAACAACTTTCCCCCTAAATTTAAATATAATATCAGAAAGAACAGGACACAATTAAATTAATAAAACAATCACCTAAACCAACCCTTTGTACTTTTAATGTAATAGAGGCACTGGTATCTTGTTGACATTTCAACAATCCGCAAGATAAGGATCACCCTAATAATCATTTACCCCCTTCACATTTACTACACCCTTTGCTCCACTTTCAGCCAAAGTTCACTCTCTTTAACGATGCCCAATGACAATAATTAAACCAAATTGATTCCCTCTCAAAGTATCTAAGTTAAAAGCACACCTATAATCCTCAGATTTCAAACAACCTTCAAACTACTGTCATCAGCTTTAGAGCTTCTGGAACTCTCATCTCCCATATCTAATTCTACGTCATCCACAACCTGTGATCTTGATCCTCGATCTCCTTCATATCGCAACTCACTTTATCTTACCCCTGTATCTCTCCCTAATCTCGTAATCTATCGGCCAATCTACCTGTTCTCGTTTTGACCCTGAGGGACATTCCGACCGCGGTATGTACCATCAACATACGTTGGTCTCACTCTGGACTCTGGAGGATGAGTGGAGAAAATAGGGGGGTGGGGCGGGGGGTAGCGGAGGAATGAGGAGACGGTAAAGGGAAATGGAAAGGGTTCGAGGTTAGAACACAAAGTTTTCACATTGTCATTTGGGACACGGGCTAGATCCTCCGTGGACCACTAGCATCCACCCCCACGAAGCTTGCATCTCCACACAGGGGATGCTTCGCTGGTGGGGAGAATCAGGGGAAGTGAGAGGGGTGGGGGTGCTATATAAGGGCTGCGCGAGGGGGGGAGAGCTCAGTTCATCCAAGAGGAGCGTGTCGTACACGTTGTTTTGAGGTGATCACGTTCCAAACCACGGGACGAGTATTACCTGGAGCCTCTCAGACCCGGAACATGATTGGGACGTGTTTTGTCGGAAGCCTTGGTGACGGAGCGTGCACACAAATCGTGAGTACCCTCTACAGTTTTGATAAACAAATTCATCACCTTCAAATTCATCAGCTTCAAACTCATCACCTTTAAATTCATCACCTTCGTTTCCTCTGACATGTCATATCTTCCCTCTGATCGCCTCCTACGCAGCTTCCTCTGTTTCCGCCTCGCTTCGCTACTCGGCTTCCGAGGAAATCCATACTCTGCGGCCTCCACACCCGGCCTCCTGCATATTTCATCTCCCACGTCCACCGAATTACCCTCAGCTTCACACCAACCTTGATTACCACAATTAGTGTATCATTCAGGACCAAATGTAGTTTCTGATTAGTCTGTTTCCAAGTGCGCTCTGTAGTGTCAGTTGACGAGCTCAAATTCATTTACTCCTCGATTGTCTTCCAAGATATTTCTCAAAACCGTGATGGGTGATTTTTAATGAGCCAGAAGGAATTCTATCATCTCCCGCGGTGGCATCAAGCAAACTCATTTTATAGTTTGATTATTTTCTATTTAATCTATGTAATTCGCTCTGAAAATTCGCACTAAGAGTGTCACCTAACTTTTTTATGATTAGGAATCGAGTTGTCTTTTTTCGTTCAATGATCGTATTGGATGCCGTAAGTGACAGTACACTTGCAGCTTCGTGAAAGCTTTCCAACCTGCAACTGAGAGGGTCTCAACTGTTCGATTACGAGGTTAGGGGCTGTCTCCTAATCGAGTTAAGCGACCACGTACGTGACGCCCTTGGTTATCGCATCCCCTTATGAAGAGCAGCGTACGCTCGGTTACTGAACTCGAGCATATGTGAAGAGATAGTGGATCCCGTTAGTAATTAGAAAATACGGAAAAACAGGGAAATCGATAACTAGAGGAAGCTGCGCGAGATTCATAAAACTGAAATTATTCCCGGGAAAATTACTCAAATGTTTCTTAATGGTGGAATTTGCAATTTCGTGATGATATGCCGGGGTGTTTTCGAATTCACTGTATGAAGAGTAATGAGCAATGATGTCAATAATAAATGACGAGCAGCAGCAATCTACATTTTAGAAATTTTAGAGTAAATTGGATTTATAATCAAATTGAAAAAGCAAATTGCAAATTAAATAATGCAATTTCAGGATGTAATCTATGGTGAGAAGGGTCGCGCAAAAATATTATATTTTCTTGTTTGTTGTCTCACCCCCCTATATTCTTTCATTGGTTGTTAAAATAATTGTGCAATTTTTAACGAATTACCAAAAAGTTTTAACCCGTTAATGCTTAAAAGTGTTTATTATTTTTTTTAAATAACAAATGACATATAAAAACAATAAGTATAACAATCATATGATGGTAGGCATCACTGAAAATAATTTTACCCTGATTTTATTCAGAATACTACCGTTCAAAGTGAAAATCGCCCTCTGTAGGTGGTTGATACTTTTAATTTAAATATCAAAAGTTAAAATGTATTCCAGTGATATACAACTTTTAAAAGCCAACTCACAAAACGATATTTTGCTTCTTTGACAGTTTTTCGCGTAATTTGTTATAAGAAATATTCTAGGATGACTTCCAAAATATTGTTTGAATATTTTATAGCTTTTTAATTAATTTAAAAACAAATTGAATTAATTTTCTGGGCCTTTAGGCAATTCTCAAAAACTCAAAACTGGACTTCCAACTGACTTCAAAAGACTAAAGAAACTGTTGAATATTTATACAATATTTATGAAGTTGTCCTAGAACTCTTCTTATGAAAAAATATAGGAAGAACTCTGAAAGAAGAAAAGTCTCGTTCTAAGGAGAAGTTTAAAAAAGTTTAAGTCTAGTTTTCTATCAGCGGCATACATTTCAATTTTTATAAGGTCATTTTCAATCATTCAAGGCTACAAATATGAATTTTCAATACCCCAAAAAGGATGGTTCTTCCACTTTTAAGGATGTTATTATAAATAAAGTTAGGGTAAAATTAATTTCAGTAATTAAATTTTTCATTTTTACACAAAAAAGATTAATTATTACTTTTTGGCATTTAAAGGCCTTGGATCACGGTTCGAACATTTTTTTTCAAATTTATAAAAAAAATTGCACGATCATTGTAACACAAAATAAAAGAAAGTAGGGGGCTGAGACAACAACAACAAAAATATTGTATTTGTGTGGACCACCCTAATGTTGAGTCAATTTCAAATTTCTACCAGTTTTTTTTTAATTTAGATTTTAGTATTTTAGTTTTACTTGTAGATAAAAACGACATTTTGTGTTCAATCCCAATGATCAATAGCTGATTTTATTTTCCGAAAGATTCTGTACAACCTTATTTTGGTTTTTATTTAAAAACAGTTTTTTATAAATCACGCAGTTATTATGACTGTAGACAAATTTTTTTTTAAAGTTACAACTTCAATAAAAACCAACTAAACATAGTTTTAAAGAATCTTTCAACGGAAAAGATCAGTCCTTGATCATCAGAATTTAAGAGCAATTTCTTCTCAAGTAAACCGCAATTTTTTTTGCAAAATTAATTATAATTGATAATAAGAAAATTTATTACGATTTCATCAATCATTCAAAAAATTGCTTAATTTTGAAGTAGACTGTATATAGAGAAGATGCTTAACAAAAGTTTTATGTAAAATTATAAGACAAGGTAGAAGCCAACAAAAAACTCAAATTTACTGTTTAGTTTTTTCTAATATGATTTAACTAAATCTTAAATTTTTGTATAATAAAAATAAATGATTAAAATACTGTTTCAATATTTTTTCTTGGACAAAAAAAGGGTTAGAGAAATAGTAAAAGTAATTCTCTTTCACGAAATAATAATTTTTATATAATTGAGCGTTTGTTGTCCAATCAAATGATACATTTATAGTCAATTTTCTAGCCTTTATGTTCCAAAATATAAGAATTTTATAGGGGTTCAAATTTAATAAGTTTACCTCAAACCCCCACAATTTTAAAGCGTATTATTTGGAAATAATAATAGAAATTTCAAAGCTCTATTTAATTAAATATGCATTTAAATTTGTTTAATTTCTATTTTCAAATTGAGAAATTTCACCATTTTATAACCAGCTTTTAGACCACTTTGAGCTACTAAAAATTTAGTCACAAATTTGGAAGAAAATTTAAAATAAAAGTTTAATTCTGCGATTTTAAAAATCTCATTTTTTGCGAATTTTCAAAAAGTGGTACCTTGGTCAGAATCAACTTTTGTCAATTCTTTATCATTAATTATCGCTACAGTATCTACATGAAAAAATGCAGCATAATTTTTCGCTCATAAAAAAAATTGTAATTCAAAAATTAAGAATTTGTAGGTCGTGGTGATAATAATATTATAAAAATTATTATGATAAATTCTCAATTTTTGTCTGAATTTCACAAAATATGTGATTGAGAGAAAATTCAAACTGACCTGACATGTTAATTGAATTTGATTAAATTTTCCCTGGTAGAAAAAATGTTCACAAGAAATTAGAACATTTCTACAATAGTAATTTTTTTTAAAACTTGTACAAAAATGTATCAAATTTAACGACAAAATACAATTAAATACAAATAGGTTATTTTTTTATATTTTCTTGTATTTTCTTATAGAGAGGTGAACAAATATCAATTAAGTACAAATTTCTACAATTTGCAATTCTTATTATTCATTTTTTTCACTTTGTTGTAAAAACCTACAAAACGTTACAAAAAACTACAGTATTTTACATTTTTTAAATTAGATTCTTCGACATTATAAAAACACTTTTAATATTAAATACATTATTGTGGAAAATTACAAATCTTTACAACACAATACAAGATTTCACAAAAGCTAAAATATTGAAAAACTGCAATTCACAGGTTTTGCAGTCAAAAAAACCTGTTCAAATATATATTCAAAAAAAGCTAAAAACTTAGTTGTTTCTTCTTTAATAAAGATTATTATCCTTTGCTATTCTACCAATTCTTCAAAGTTTAAACATGGCAATTTTTTTGTAAACGCGATCACTTACACATCTTGATTTAAAATTTTCTAGTTGTAATATTCTAAATATTTGTTATCCTATGCCTGAAATGAACAATTTTTTCCGCTTTTTTTGTTGCTGTAATGAATTTAATTTATTTGTAACTTTCCGTAAAAATGGTTTTAGTTTTTTGTACTTTTTTCAACAAATTTTTCCACTAAATAATTGTTTGAATAATGCTGACATTTGAGAGCTGCATATTAAATTATGCCCATTTACAGTATCAGGCACTATAATTTCCGTGAGTTGAGGTTGACCCAGCAGCTTCGCGGTGAACCTCACAATATGCGAATGTACGCGATTCGATAATGACATCCTCGATCGATCGTCACGCGCTGCTCTGGATTCAGCTTTGTATCCATCGAGTCTCTAACGTCGCCCGTTACCTCATGAAACTGTCGATTTTCATTATCGCAGCTAATAGTTACAGTTATGAATGTGCTATGGTGAAAATTTCAATCATGTTCAATCTCGCTCATGCAAGATCTAAACAGAAAAAAAGCTGTACTCATTTTGAGTCGGATAATGATCCTTAATTGAAGGGTTGCAGTACAATATTAGTTAACCAACCAAATCGGAATTTTTCAGGAGAGCAACATTCTGTAAAATCGAAATCATCATTTAAAAATAAAACAACAGTTCAATCACGAGCTGAAATGTTTATAAATTGAGGCCAAAAAAGTGTGATTAGAAACTATTATTGAGTTGCTGAATTGCGAGAAAATGAGTTTGATTAGCAAAATTCAACCAATTCCGAGTAAATCATTGAAGAATTTACAAATTCAAATTTCAGCGGTTTTGAAAATCGTTTTTGGATAGTGATAGTTTTATTAAAAGAAGAAAGGTGTATGCTTCTTCGTAAAGAAACGATAATAATTTTAAGAAATACCATTTCTGATAGCAAGGGGAAAAGTTAAGTAAAAAAGACGCTATAAAAGTTGCTTTTTGTAGAGAATGAAGATTTAAGATTTTGGCTTGGAATCTGATTAGTACTTTGGTGATGAAAAAAGTGGCAAATAGTTTTATTCACGGGTTTTTTCTTTGAAAAAAGTGGTATTTTATTATTTTACTACATCTAAAAACTTTGATAAAGAGTAAGTTGGTCAGAGAGAGGTTTAACCAAAGTTAAGAGGTTAGGCAATTAAAAAGAAAGAATATGGGAGACAAGTACAGAGTCAGTTATCTGGTTTTGAATTACCAGTATTTTTATCACTATATTAAAAATTATCTTTTGAAAAAATCCCTTAAACACAAAAATAAAACCAGCAAAAATAAGTTAAGCTTTTTCTGTGTATGAAATTAACTAAATTATATGTGAAAAAAGTAATTTCTTTTTTGAAAAAGCCAAATTTATATCCGATTCATGTATTTTCATGTCTTTGAATCAGTTATGTTTTGGAAATTGTTGGTTAGTAAGAAAAATGGGGAAATTATATAAATTGGCATCCAAGTTGTGGAAAAGTATAAAAGTTTAAAATCAATTGTACTAACAATGCCACTTATTTTCAATTCAAATAAAACTTCTTATTTTTTATAAATTAAAAGAAAACTGTGAAATCAATGACAGATTTCAAAACTCTGACATACTTATTCGTATTTAATTAGCGCTATATTCAGACTTCCAAAATTTTGATGCAGCTATTAGCTATCAGCTGTCCCTTTTTTTTAAAGGATTGGAAACTGTTAATAATGAACAAAATCAATTTTTCTGCTATCAACGATATTTGTGGCCAGATCAGGAATAATAATCGTTGGTTTAGCTATAAATTTTTTCCCCTGCGCACACGCAGAATAAAAATTATAAATAAATTTGGTAATAATAACAATCAATTTTAATTATGATAATAAATGGTGTAAAATACAGGTAAAGAAGAAAAAGAGACGAGAAGAGGACGCTGAAATAAGATAGAGTAGCCCCAATGAATGTAACTCTTCTTGGCTGACTAAAACCGACTTTATCTACTTACATCATTTCTCTCGTCTCTGCGTATTAGATTTTCTATTCGGGATCGAAATTCGTGGGTGTCATGCTATCGAAAAAACAGTTATAAACAATTATGACAGTTAACATATCTAAATTCACATTTTCGCAATTGATTCTTTATAACAATTTGACACAAATGTAGTTTTCAATTAAAAAATTACATTGTCATACAAATTTTAAGATTTAATCCCACAAAAACAAACAAGTTTATATTTGAAATATTTAAAACTTAACTGAGAGGAGGAACAATTTTTTGTAAATTTGAAAGTGTTCATATTTTGCAATTGAATAATTTAAAATTTATCAATTTGAAAAAAATTATAGCACGATATTAAAAAGAACCAACTTTCAATCGTAAGCATTATTAGCTGAGTTCCGAGAAAATCAACCAAGAATTTTAGAAATAAAATTTCATGGGTTTTTAAAATCGGCTTTTTAACCAAAATATATTTTTTTAATCATTGTATCAAAAAATGTATAATTTACAAATGAATTTGTGTATAGGGACAGCATTTTTATTAAAATGATCAAAATTGAATGATTTCAATTTCAAAGGAATCAAAATTGTACAATCCTTTGAATAAAAATTTTTCTAATTATGTTTTCAAAATAGAACAATTTAAGATTAATTTCAATCAAGTTTGCATAGATTAAAAAAAGGAGTGAACAATTTAAAACTAAGATACACTTAAAATTGAAACGTCTGAATTAAAAAATTTGGGAATAACATATTCAAAATGAACAATTTTATAATAATCGATATTCGGAATGTAACCATTTTACTATTTAATTTATTGTTTTAATTATTACTCGAAATTTTTAATTCAATCCAAATTAGACAGTTTCAAAACGAAGTAGTAAAAATCGTGTATTTCCAAAATAGAAAATTTTAATTGTGAACAATTTGAAAATAAGATACACTCAA
The DNA here is from genome assembly GCA_011634705.1 of Andricus grossulariae. Lineage (NCBI taxonomy): Eukaryota > Metazoa > Arthropoda > Insecta > Hymenoptera > Cynipidae > Andricus > Andricus grossulariae. The sequence continues at coordinate 29,770 of JAABKJ010000728.1, read as the reverse complement.
CATTGAAACGTTCAAATTCATATTTGAAAAACTCAGCAGTTTTAAATTTACTCCACTGAAAATTAAAACATTTGAGAATAACATATTCAACATGAGCAATTTTATACTGATATTCATTTAAAATTTAACCATTTTACCATCTAATAATTTTGAAGTTGAAGACGAATATAAAATTAAAAAATAAAAAAATATCACTAAACTCTACTTGTTATAAAATACTAGATTTCCGGCCCAAAAAAAATTACAATTTTTATTCACGCGTCAAAAGTTAAATCATTTAAGCAAACAAGGCATTTAAAATTGAATTATTTCTAATGAGAATGTTCCAAAAATCAAATATTTCAAATTCAATGTCTTCGAAAAATGAAAATATTCATTTGAAGGACTTAAAATCGTGCAATTTAAAATAGGAATCATAAATCTTCGTTGAAATTGATCAATTCTAGTTTAAAATATTCCAAATCCTTTAGCTTAAATTCAAAATTGTTTTTAATTTCACAACTTTAAAATAGAAGCCCTGATAGTTAAACAATTATAAATATAATCGTACGGAATTGTTTGGTTTTCAATTTGATTCGTTAAAAATTATACAATGTAAAATTGAAAACCACAATATTTGCGCCATTTTCAGCCTGAAGCGTTCGTAATAAAATGCATTTGTAATAATTAATATTAATTATGTAATAATTATGTATTTTTGGCTTCAAAAAATGAAAAAATATTATTTTTCTTCAGGCTTGAAAAATTGAACGATTTTTAATACAAATGTTCCTAAATCCAAATTTAATACTTGCAAAAAATTAAATTTTTATTTGAAAGGGCTTAACATTGACCAGTTTCAAATTGGAATCATATCAATCTCTTATTGCAGTGTTTGAATAAATATGCACAATGAATTATCAAAAATTATCTGAAAATTTGAAATTAATAATTTCTTTACAGCTTGAATAAATTAAAAAAATAGACTAATTCTGTCTCAATTGAAAGTGAACCTTTTTGTTGAAAATTCAACTATTTTTAATTTGCAATTCAAATCTTTATTAGTTTTTTATCAACTATTACATTTTTGTTGTTGAAATTTCATGTTGTTAGGTTGAAAATCAATTTTTTTGTTGAACATTATTTTTTTAAATGAACATTAAACTATAAATAAATTTGAACCAAAACATTAATACTTGTTCTCATACATTATACATTCGCAAGTACATTATCAAAATTAATGTTTTCACTTCAGAAAACTCTGTACCAATTTTCATATCCTCAACCGTTTGGGGAGGAGAATGTGCGGCACGCAAGAATTTCAAGTATCCACATACACCGGAAAAGTAGCGAGTTTAATAAAAAAGGATGCGCAGTTTAATTAAAATTTTAATAAAATTTTCATGCCTTTGGTACATTGGAAGCTGTGTGAAGCAACGGATTGAAAATGTTCATTTTCCCCTCCATTTTTCACCATAATTCAATTCGCGCCTTTGCAGGATGCACGGCTGAATTGGGGATGGTAGTACATAGATGTCTGACAAATATCTGGAAATGTTTTTCACTTGTGCCTTGCGTTCTAAAAGGTTTGCTTAGCTTAAAGAAAAAAATAAAATAAAAAATATGACCTATCGTTGATTTTTTATGTTGGGAGTATGTCTGCAATGTATGTATATTTTGAAGTCGATTATCTTTGCAAAAAAAAAATCCTAAATGAGTTCTAAAAATTTAGTTCTGAATTAAAATTTTAAACATATGTTGTGATTAATTTTTCAAGAGTGATAAATTAACTGTAGGGGTAACTCACCCCTTGCAATGCATTTCTTTCAAAAATCCCGAAAATTGCCAACTTTAATTTTTTGTTTTCTTAATAACAGTACAATATACAGTGAAATTCTGCTTATTAAAAAGTTTCTATATAAAAAAAATGTCAAAAAAATCACATTCACCCTTGTAGAAAATAAGGTTTGCAACCACTCGGCAAGAAAAATATGTCCTACATGGAGGGGTGTTGTGGTCAAAACCATTTTTCACATATGATATTTTATTGAAAATTCAACCATTTGTTGAAAAAGTCATCCTTTTTAGTTATAAATTCATCTGTTTTGTAGAAAATTCGTGTTTTCCTCTGAAAAATTCAGCAATCTAAAAAAATCATCTATTTGGATGAATGTTGAACAACTTTGTTGAAAAATAATTTCTTTGGTTGAAAATTAAACTATTTTGTAGATAATTTGTTCAAGGTTTCGTCAAAAATTAATTTTTTTTAATGAAAATTTAATTATTTCATTTTTGGTTGAAAATGTATCATATTTAGAAGAAAATTCATGTATTTTGTTAAAAATTTGTCTTCGTCAGTAGAAAATTATTCCTTTTGGTTAAAATTGCAAACATCTTGTTGAAATCTTACGTATTTGGTTGAAAATTTTTTTATTTCATGAGAAATTTATTTTTTGATTAACAATGCAACTGTTCGGTTGAAAATTTATCTGTTATAGTTGAGGACTGAAGTCTTTTGATGAAAATTTTTCAAGATTTTCAAATATTTCAAGATACTTGCAATGATTTCAAATTTTTTTGAAGATTTTAGGGTATTTAATAAAAGATTCTAATATATATATTTTTTTTATATTTTAAGATATTTCAAAGGATTTCAAGGAATTTTCAAGAGTATAAACAAATTTCGAGGAATTTCCAAGGTTTCTAATGATGTTAAGAGATTCAAACCAATTTCGTACAGTTTGAAATAATTTCCTTGCATTTCAGAAGATTTTGAAGGATTTCTAAGATTCACAAATATTTCAAAGCATTTTCAAGAGATTTGTGAAAATTTTGGAATATTTCAGTCATTTTAAGGGATTTTTGAAGATTTTTTAAGATTTCAATAATTTTTAGGTATTTTCGAAGATTTCAATAATTTTAAGGGTTTCTCCCTAAGGTATTTTAAGCAATTTCCCAGTGCCTGATAACATTTTATAGAACTTCCAATATTGCAAGTCATTTCAAGGAATGTCATCAGATTTCATCTAATTTTAACAGATTTTATAATATTTTCTTAGATTTCAAAAAATTTATTCACACGAATTGAGGGATTTCAAAAGTTTTCAACGATTTTTCAAGATTTTCAAATATTTCAAGATATTTTCGAAGATTTCAAGGAATTTTAAAATTTTAGGGTATTTTAAAAGATTCTAAGTTATTTTCAAAAACTCTTAAAAAATACAAGTGATCTCAAAACATTTCAAAGGATTCCAAGGAATTTTTAAGAGATTTAAACAATTTCAAACGATTTTAATGATGACGAGGGATTTGAAAAAATTCTATGCGGTTTTGAAGATTTTCCTAGAATTTCAGAAAATTTTGAAGAATTTCATAAGATCTATGGGGTTGAATGATATTTTAAAAGATTCCAAGGGATTTCAGAAGATTTTCAAGATTTATAAAATTTTGTAAAGGATTTTAAAAAGATTTTCTAATACTCCAGTAATTTTAAGAGATAGTTGAGGGTTGAAGTTTTTTGATGAAAATTTTTCTTCATTATTTAAATTCGACTGTTTTTTATTTGAATTAAAAATCTTTTTTAGATGAAATATCAACTATTACATTTTTTGTCAAAAATTCTTCTTTTCAGATTAAAAATTAATTTTTTCAGTTAAAAGTTTAACTATTTGATTGAAAATTCAACTGTTTGGATGAAAATTGACTCTTTTATAGACAATTCGTATTTTTGAAAATTAAATATTCTGGTGAAAAACTGTAATGTTTAGTCAAAAGTTAAACTACTTTTATTAAAAATTAAATTAATTGAATTAACTATTACATTTTTGGTTAAAAATTGATTATCTTTAATAGAAAACTCATGTATTTTTTCAAAAATTAGTATTTTCTGGTAAAAAAATGATTGCTTTTGGTTGAAAATGTAACTATCTTGATTGAAAATTAATGTATTTTGTTGAAAATTCATCTTTTTAGGAGAAAATTATTTTTTTTTGTTAATAATGCAACTGTTTCGTTGAATATTAATCTGTTTTAGTTGAGGATTTAAGTCTTTCGTTGAAAATTTGTCTGTATTGTTTAAATTCAACTGTTTTTCATTTCAATTTAAAATCTTTTTAGACAAAATAACAAAAATTAAATTTGTTGTTTAAAATTAAATTTTTTTAGGTTAAAACTTACTTCGTTTACTAAAAATTTAACTGTTTGGTTAAAAAAAATTTTTTTGTTGAAAATTGATATTTTCCGGTTGAAAATTCAACTTTTTGGTTCAAAATTGATGTACTTTGTCGAAAATCCGTCTTTCTTGGTAGAAAATTAATTTTCTTGGTTGAAAATGTAACTGTTTTGTACAAAACTCGTTTTTTTGGCATAAAAATTACAAATTTTGCATGACAATTTTTTTATTTATCGATCGAAAAATATTTCTTTGTAGAAAATTCATGTATTTTGTTGAAAATCCTTTCGATTGAAAAATCGAATTGGATTGTAATGTTGAAAAATGTATATATTCCTTTTGAAAATTCAACTGTGTTGTACAAACCTTCTCTTTTTGGCTATAGAATGCGACATATTGAATGAAAATTTTTTCCTCTATTGACTAAAAAATCTTTCTTTGATAAAATATAAACTCTTATTTAAAAATTGTCATTTCGATTCAAAAATTCATCTCTTTTGTTAGAAATTTCATCTTTTTCTGTTAAAAATGCAACTTTTTGTTTGAAATTGAATCTGTTTTGGTTGAAGATTTAACTATTTAGTTGAAAATTCGTCTCTTTTGGTTAAATGCAACTGTTTCTGATTCCAAATGAATATGTTTTCTTGGTTAAAATGTCATCTATTAGATTTTTTATTAAAAATTTATCTTTTATATTGAAAATTCAACTACTTGGTTGATAGTTGAACTACTTCCTTAATTTATACGAAATAGCAAGATTTTATTTTATTTATTGTGCCAACAATTAGGTCTTAAGAATTAAAATTATATTATCAGTCATATCTCATGAATGAAAAGACATTATTTTTTAAATGATTTTAAAAATTTGTATAAGTATTTACACATTTTGGAAACTTGGCGACTGTTTTGCATTAAGTTTAATCCTTGTGCAGAATACAGGAAAAAAATTATAAAAATATGTTAATAATACAAAATTGAAGAAGAAGAGACTTGAAGATAATGAAGATTAGCTTTAAAATAAGAGCAAGAACTTTAAAAAATGTTAATTATTTCGGGAGTTTTTCCAGTTTTTTTAAAATATCCCAATTTTATGCTTTTTTGACATGTCGTTTTATAAAATTGAAATTTTTCTTCAACTTAGGCATATTACGTTCGTGTGATTATTAAAAAAATTAAGCCACCTCATCAAAAACTAAAAAATCTGAGAACAAAAATGTTTGTATTTTAGTTTTTAAGAATTTCAATGTTATTAACACTAAATTTTGAATTCAGCTGTAATGGTGTTGTTGATGAAAACAACTTCTTTAATTTCATTTCCTTTGGGATCTAAGGATATTTTAAAGGATTATAAGAATTCTTTAAGAGTTTAAAAAAAATTGCAAGGTATTTCAAAATATTTCAAAGGATTAAAAATATTGTAGGATATTTTAAGGATTCGAAAGAATTAAAATTTGTATGTCAAAGTTCAAGGAATTTCCCAGGATTTCAATGATATATACTGTATATATTTATATATAATTAAATAAGTAAAGAAGTTTTTGTTATATAACTTATATAAATATATGAAGGCACATTGGAATAAGTAAAAAAATTATCAATTTTTATTATTAATAATTTTTTACACTTGTGGGGGCAAGGACTCACATAGCATGGTGCGGTCTTTGAGACCGCACGTCCATACTTAAGGTGCCTTAAACGAATAGGTTTCTAGAATAATACAAAATACGGCTACAAGGATGAATTGATTGATGTAATATTTTTACCACATAATCTAAAAGCTCGTACATGTGCATGACTAGAGCCCTTTTTTCAAAAAATTTTCTTGCTTTTTTTTTATTATTTGAAAATATGCTGAGTTTTCTGCGCCTGGAAATGGGCAACGCCAGATTATGTGGCAAAAATATGACATCAAACAATTCATCCTTGTAGCTGTATTTTGTATTATTCTAAAAACCGACTAGTTTGAAGCACCTTAAAGGTTAACATATGAATTTTATTTCTTCTGATCGCTTCAATACTAAAATTTTTTGAATTTGAAGCATTTAAAGTTAGGAATTGTTTCAGTGCGAATGCTTCAATTTAAATATTCACTTTTCATCATATCGCTAAATTTTGAAATCCACCAGTGAATGTGGAAATTGTCGAATCTGCATTGTTGTTTGAAAATCTCATTGTTCCTTTGACTTAATCCGACTTGAATTATTTCTGCATATAGCGCAGACTAAGTCCGCGTTTTGATTTAAAGATGAGCATCAGTGGAATAGGCCAAATCTCGCAACTCACTTCACCAAAATACCTGCCTTTCTGGGCCATCCGCTCAGCCTACCTTAATCCTCTTAACCTATTAACGCTCAAAGGCTTTTGTACCAAGCAAACATTCCTTAAACTAGATCCTTGATGGGACTTTCAGTCTTGCAATTTCTCTGCTTTTCAGCTTTTGCTCTACTTTAATAGTTTTTGTTTCAAGTATTTTTACCTTCCATAAGATTTTTTTTCAATTAAGCCATTAGCTATTCTTCTGGAAGTAGGGGCTTTCCTTTTTTCCTCTTTCTTTCTACTAGCGCTCCGCGGTTAAAATTATGAGTGGTGTTTATTACAGCACAAAGTTTCGTATCAAAGAGAAATGCTGTAATTGGTAAAATGTATTTTCTCTTCAAAAATGGGTTAATTGAGATGACTTTTCAGGGAAGTTATAATGTGTAAGGCTCTTTTTTGCACAAATAAAATTAGTTATCAATATCAATATTTCAGAGTGGCGTGTACAAACAAAAACAAGTTTCTGGTCATTTTCTGGATATTAAAAATTTGTCCAATTCATGATAATTAAAATAGTCATACCTGAAAAAATGTTTAATTTAAAAATTTGATACTGAACTACAAAAGCATTAGAAATCTTCTGAATTTAAAGTATTTACAATTAAAATTAAATAATTTTTAATTCATAAGTTTATCAAACATTTTTATCAGACTTTTCTCGAAATTAGGATTCTTTTTTGTTGGTCTGGAAAAATCTTAGGATTTTTCCTTTAAGCCGGTAGAAATCTTGCAGGCCGGCCCTAAAATCTGTTCTACTCAATTTTTTTGAAAGATTTTCAGAGATTTTAAAGGATTCAGGCTATTTATAATGATTCTCAGAAATTTTAGATAATTTTAAAAATTTCAAAGGATTATTATGAGATTTCTATTGATTTTTAACGGGTTTTAATAGAAACAAAAAATTTCTAAACATTTTAAAATATTTATATAAATTGTAAGGAATTTCACAAGAATTTTGAAGATGTGAAAAAAGTTTTAAATATATCAGTTAATATGTTGTTCTGAATAATTTCCCTAAATTTCGGAAGATTTGAAAGGATTTCATAGGATTTATAAGATTTATAAGATTTAAGGATATTGGAAATAATTCTAACTGATTTTATTGGATTTCCAAGATTTAAAAATATTTTAAAGGATTTTTAAGGGATTTTAAAGGCTCTCAAAAACGTCAAGCGATTTCAAGGAATATCGTCAGATTTCGTGTAATTTCACGGGATTCTAATCAATTTTACCATATTTTCATGAATTTCAAAGAATTTACCCACAAGAATTGAGGGATTTCGAAGATTTTTCAAGATTTTCAAATATTTCAAGATAATTGCAAAGATTTTAAAGGATTTTCAAGATTTTATGGTATTTAAAAAAAGATTCTTATACGTTATTTGTATTTTTTTAATATTTTAAGGTATTGTAAAGGATTGCAAGGAATTTTCAAGAGTTTTGAAAAATCTCGAAGAATTTCCTAGGGTTTTAATGATGTTAAGAGATTTAAACAAATTGCATGCAGTTTGAAATAATTTCCTTGAATTTTATAATATTTTGAAGGATTTCTCTGATTCACAAATATTTCGAAGCATTTTTAAGAGATTTTTGAAAATGTTGGAAGATTTTAGTAATTTTAAGGGATTTTCTAAGATTTTTGAAGATTTCAGTAATTTTTAGAGATTTTCGAAGATTTTCGAAGTTTTCAGTAATTTTAAGGGATTTTTCCTGATGTATTTTAAGTCATTCCGCAGTATCTGATAACATTTTATAGAACTTCCAATATTTCAAGTCATTTCAAGGAATATTATCAGATTCCATCTAATTTTAACAGATTTTATAATATTAAAAAGAAATTATTTATACGAATTGACGGATTTCCAAAGTTTTCAAAGATTTTTCAAGATTTTCAAATATTTCAAGATATTTTCAAATATTTCAAAAAAAATGTTAATTCTAGGGTATTTTAAAAGATTCTAAGAACTTTGCAGAAATTTAAAAAATGTTAAGGGATTTCAAAACATTTCAAAGGATTCCAAAGAATTTTCAAGATTTTTAAAAAATCACGAGGAATTTCTAAGGGTTTTAATGGTGTTAAGAGATTTAAAAAATGTCTTGCAGTTTGAAATAATTTCCTTGTATTTCAGAAGATTTTGAAGGATTTCTAAGATTCACAAATATTTCAAAGCATTTTCCAAAGATTTTTGAAAATGTTGGAAGATTTCAGTAATTTTAAGGGATTTTCTAAGATTTTCGAAGATTTAAGTAATTTTAAGGGATTTTAAGCCGTTTCCCAGTATCTGATAACATTTTGAAGAACTTCCAATATTTCAAGTCATTTCAAGGAATATCATCAGATTCCATATAATTTTCACAGATTTTATAATATTAAAAAAAAATTTATTCACACGAATTGACGGATTTCACAAGTTTTCCGATTTTTCAAGATTTTCAAATATTTCAAGAAATTTTAAAAATTTTAGGGTATTTTGAAAGATTCTAAGAACTTTGCAGAAACTTGAAAAATGTTAAGGGATTTCAAAACATTTCAAAGGATTCCAAGGAATTTCCAAGAGATTTAAGGTATTTTAATCAATTTTCAAGTAATTTCATGTAATTTCAACATATTTTATAATATTTTAATGGATTTCAAAGAAATTATTAACAAGAATTGAGGGATTTCAAAGAATTTCGAAGATTCAAAAAGATTTTCAAATATTTCAAGATATTTTCAAAGATTGCAAAGAATTTTAAATATTTAAGGGTATAGTAGGATTATAAGGAATTTTCAAGAGCTTTGACAAATTTCAAGGGATTCAAAATATTTCAAAGGATTTTTAATATGTCAGGGTATTATAAAGAATCCAATGGATTTTCAAGGGATTGATTTTAAGGGATTTAAAATTTTTCCATGATTCCAAGGGAGTTTTAAAGGATTTTATAAGATTTCAATGGTTTTAATGGATTTAAAAGCTCTCAAGATATTTTAATAAACTGTCCAGTATTTCAGAAAATATCGGATTTCATGCAATTTGACGGGTTCTCCAACCGATTTTATTGGATTCCGAGGACTTGTAAATATTTGAAGTGATTTTATAATATTTCAAGGTGTATCAAAAGAAATTTCGTGTGATTCAAAGAATTTTAATAAGATATCCAAGATTTAAAGAATTTTTAATTTCTTAAATTTTATGGACAAAATTTTTTAAATTGATTTAAAAAGAGTCGTAAATCGTTGAGTACAGTACCCGCGCAAAACCTACCAAATCGTAATGTTCTTGATTGAGCATTTACAAAAATTAAGAAACTGTAAAACAAATATTTGCGAATATGCGGACTTTTAATGCTACAGAGCCTTTCTTTCAAAGAATAAAACAATTAACAACTTTAGAATTTCCCATTAAAAACTATCATTTTAAATTGAAATTCTAGAAACTTTAAGGATTATACAAATTATCAACAGGTATCACATTAAATAGCATCAATTGACATTCAAAGTGATTGTATACATTTTTTCATTGAAAAATGAAATTTCTGTTGAAGAAAAATTTACTGTAATTTTAGTCTTTAAAAATCATTCATTTTCATTCATTTTCAAATTGTGCTTCAATGTTAAATGAAAAAATGAATGGTAGATTATTACATATAATTAAACAAAATTCTATGAACCAAGTTTCTATTGCACTTTGTATGAAGAAGCTATGTTATCATTCAAAATTATTCTTTAATAATCTAGATTTTTCCTATAGCACACTATCAACAATACTTAATATTTTTTTCAGAAAGAATGAGAGTACAAATTGTGGAAAATAAATTTTTTAAAAGCTTATACTTTGCACAGAGACTATCTAGGGGTCATATGCAGCCAGTTTCCTTTTGAAAGCAGTTTTATTCTTTCATGTGTATTTATTATTATCCTCTATAAGAAGACATCAGGAAAAGTAGAGACGTGATCCGAGTTGCGATTAAGGTTACCACTGAAGGTCCATCTTATTACGGAATAAACTAGAGAGTAAAATCACTCTTTCTGTAAAAACGAGAAATCTTGTCTTATATATGAATATTCTTTCTGCTCAAAGTTATTATCCTTATTTCATTTTTTATTCACATTTAAACTTTAAAAATTATATAAGTACAATCAAAAGTTAAGGAAAGAATCTTCTTAATCTTTTCTTCGTATTTCTAATGAAGGAACCTGAAATAAAAAAATTGTTTAAATCGAAAAAGTATTTCGCTTTGTCGACAAGGAACTCAAATACTGAAAGTTCATTCCACGCCTCATTAATCCTGCCTGTGTCAGATAATTTTCTCGCTGGAAAAGTTCTCAAACTCGAGTCAATTCGCAATCTTCTGGAATCACGTATATATATTAGGGTGGTCCAAAAAAGGGTTTTTTGAAAAGCAAAAAAGGCTTTCCGATTTTTTTAAAATATGAGTCAAACAATAAAGCTTGACCCCTAGAAGAACCTGATTGGATGATTCTAAGTGCATCCTCAAAACTGTTTAAGTTAAAAATTGGTTTATTCATAGCAACAAATATATCAAAAAGGACTAGGACAATCTTCTAGGACATCTATTTGAGTTATAGGGAAATATTTTTTTCAAATTTGAGATTTTCCTTGGTTCCTTATGTAATAAAGAAATTTTAGTTTTACACACGCAAATAAAATTACCTTTTCATCCAACAAACTCATCACATCTGAAAATTTATGAAGTGATAAAAACTATTTTCCAAATTTTTATCTGCAACTTTTGTTAACTTCTTATCATCGTAAAATGAATAAATATGACAATAAATAAGGAAAATTATTGAAAACCAGAGTAATATAATTTTTGTGTTCAGGATAATTCACTTCATTTCTTTATTACTAAATATGATAAATATTTAAAAACATTTTTACATTAATAAATACTCATGGAACTATAACAGAGAAAACAAATATATATTTACTAGGGTTGCCAAAAACATGTGTGTTTTTGAATTTTGCAAACGCTATCCAGTTAAATTTCTTCCTTCTGGTGAAAACATACTGCCATAAATTTCATTTTTTTTTTTTTAATTTTTTAATTTTTATATTAAAGAATATGTCTTCAATTTGATGAAAAAGAAATTTAATTTGTGAAGATTAGGAGAGTTAAGGAAATTTAAACAAAATGTACGCTTTTGTGAGGGGCAAAAAATGTCAATTTTTTAGTAAAAATATTTTCAAAATACCATTTTTTGGTCTAATTTTTTTTACGCTCAAAAAATTTTAAGATGTTTTTGATTTCATGATGCCCTCACAGCGAATCAATTTTCATAATATCAACAAAAGATTCTGTAAGACAGTCAAATCTTCTTCCGTGTACAATTAAGAATTTGTTGAAATATCTCACAATCATTTGAAATATTTTTAATCTTTTGATATCCCTTTAAATCCCTTCAAGTCTTCGGAATCCCATTCAAATCTTCTGAAATCGTTTAAAATTATATGAAAATACTTCGGTATATCTTGAAATTTGTTTAAATCCTTTGAAATCCCATGACTTCTTTTGAAATATTTCAGAATCTCTTAAAATCCCGCAAAATCCTTCGTAATCCGCGGAAATCATTCTCAATTCCCTAAAATCTCTAAAAGTCCTTGAAGACCCTTAAAATCTTTTAAAATCCCTTGAAAGAATTGAGATTCTCTCTGACATTGTACGAGGTAATTTCTTAAAACCCTAAAACTTTTGTAATCGCTAGCAATTCTTTGAAATCTCATAATATCCCTAAAAATCGTTGTGATTCTTAATGGACATTCCCTTTTCAAAAAAGTCCTTTTTTAGACCACCCAAATATATATAGTATGCCAAAATACTCCTATAAAATATTAAGATAGCGTAGGCCTTTTCCAGTTTTTTTAAATGTTTTTATTGAAAAATTGCCAACTTGTTTCGACTCGGATCCGAGTCCTTTGCAAGGTGCAGTTCTGCATAAGATTTTTTATAAAAACATAACATTTAACTAATAAATAATAAATAACGAAAATGTAATACAAGTATATACATTGTGCTTACGTGAATAATAGTATGCTAGAATTAGAAACAATTTCGTCATAGACCGCTCATCATTGTTATAAAGATTTGCAGTGAAAAATATGATGTGGGTTGGTGACAAATCTTTACTCTGACAACCATATAGCAATCGATGTTGATTCTCTTTTCTTTCCGCAAAAAGTTTAGTTTCTTTCAATTTTTAACTAACCACACTGTATATGCTCGTCGTGGTTTGTTCGAGTTGTTGGTAGTATCCTCTGGTTATCATTTTACTGCTCAAGGTTTTATTACAGTATATATGTAGATGTTTTTGCTTTTCCTGGTAACTTAAAATATTAAAATAATTTAGGCCTTTTCCGGCTTTTTGATATTTTTGTTGAAAAATCGCCAACCTGTTTCGACTCGGATCCGAATCCTTTTCAAAGCGCAGTTCTGCAGATAATATCATAAAAACTTCAAATTTCAATAATGAATAAAGATAAAGTAATACAAGTATATGCATTGTGTTTACCTTACTAATAGCACGTGAAATTAGAAACAGTTCCGTCGTAAAGCACTCATCATTGTTATAAAGATTTGTATTAAAAAATATGATGTGGATTAGTAACAAATCTTCATTCTGACAAGGATATATTCAACGATATATTCTTTCTTCTTTGAGCATAAAAGTTTAGTTTCTTCCAATTTTTACTAATCATACAGCATGTTCATCTTTATTTTATTCGAGTTGTTGATACGATGAACATACGGTGTTTAGTTGAAAATTGGAAGAAACTAAACTTTAATGTGAAAAGAAGAAACAAAGCAATGAATAATCCTATATCGTTATCAGAATGAAGATTTGTTACAAACCCACTTCATATTTTTTAGTACAAATCTTTATAACAACTATAAACACTCTACGACGAAATTATTTCTAATTTTCGAATACTACCACTCAGGTAAGCACAATGTATATACTTGTATTAAATTATCTTTATTTATTTTTCAAATGTTATGTTTTTATGGCATGTTGTATCCTCTGCAGAACTGCGCCTTGAAAACAACTCGGCTTCTAGTCGAAACATGTTGGTAAGTTTTTAATAAAAACATTCCAAAAGTGGAAAAAGCCAACACTATTCTAATATTCTAAGCTACTAAAAAAATACAAACACACATACTCGCATAATGTTAATCGTATCCAACTGTTCTGGACATTCCAAACCCTTTCTCACGGGAATTTGTACTATTCGTCTAAGCGACCAATGATTCCAGAGTTACATTCCGCAAATTCAAGACTGGAACTATTCGGAAAGCGAAGAACAGAGCTTAAGATTTAAGTAGATTCGCTCCTATTGTAACATCTCTAATGAAGTTCTCACTTTATGTGTGCGATTTCTGGCATACAAAGGTCGTTTACATAAGCGAGAATTCTGTTATTCTCTGACTCTGTCGAGAATAGTATTGTTTTCCCATGGAATTTGCATGAATTAGAAAGGATGATTGTGGATAAAGAAAGGTTACGAAAGAGGTATGTATTTAACAATTATATCAATAATAGTTAATACAGATTTAACAACTAATTTAATGCTATTATCCTATTGGTAGCAATTGTTTTGAATCGCGTAAGTATCCTTTTCACATTAACAGAATCAATGTTGCAAATATATTAGGTGAACTTTGGTGCAAGATGATATAATTTATCTGTTGGATTAGGGCTTTACAATCTGTTTGGTTATTCATAATACAACAAGCTTTAATTTTGATATCTTACAAATGGAAGCATTCAAATAAAGAAACTAAATTTAGGTTAAATCAAATTCAAATTCCTCTTTAATGACCAAAATTGAATTCTAAGAACAAGAAAATTTAGACATGCACACTTGCAAATACTTCCATTCAAACTGAAAATATAAACACAATAAAAGAAGAAAGTATTCAAATTAAGAAAATATCCAACAATTTTATTTGACTCGAGCTACAAACAGCTGTGATTTGGTATCCGAAAGAAATAGAAGAATATAATTTTGAAATCGGTTAGTATCTTCTTTTCCGTTTTGGAATTTGTAAATTCAAATTTCTGGAAATTCCACAAAAAAATTCCTATGGGCCACGAAAATAATGAAAACTTTTTCATAGTAAATGTTTTCGTAGGGAACAATAATCACCTTTTTTAAATGAACATACCTTACTTACAATTTCTTCAGCTGAAATGAAAAAAACATATTATTATTTTCAACATTTTCGAACGAATTTAACTTAAACCAATTTTGTTGATAACTTTCAAATTTCGTATTCTTTATATTTGCTCAATAAGGAAATATTATACCTGCTAAAAATTCGCTAAAATTATTTGGCCTATAGGACAATTTTTGTGGTTTTCCAAACATTTGAATTTCTAAACTAAAAACTGAAATAGAAGATACGAAACGAATCTAAAATGTTTTCTTATGACAAACCGCAAACTTGTAGTGCTTGGTTCAAACGATTCGATTAATTTCAGCATCCTTACTCCGGCTCAATAGCAATATTAACTCAAGAGTTCTTGAATTGTAGGCATATTAAAGAATTTCAGATTTACAGCATTTAAAATAAATCATTTTTAATCATTATATTTTGTTGATTGCGTTATAGATTTTTGAGGCTTATTTGCCTGAATCTCGAAATTTGAATCAACTGGATTTTAATGACTAAAGTTGCATGACAAAAACTTGTGAATACAATCGCGTTTGAGATTACTGCATACTTTTTACATTCCAATTCAAAAATTACCATTGTGAAATATCTGAAACCACTTTTTACACGTTTCATGTGTTACCGCACCTACTCCTATGGCTGACCAAATCATTTCGGTAGCCTCAGCCGCATTTTTTTCAATTGGAATGCAAAAAGAATGAAGTGTCTCAAATGTTCCTTATCGGATACCATTGTATACACTAGTGATTTTTGTGGTAAAGTCCGCAGGGCCGCCACCTATTATATTGTGTTTTAAAGCTTAAGGTACATCCTTTAAAACTACCTTAAGACAGGAAAAATGCCAAGTTTGACCAAGAGTTACAAGACATCAAAGTCAAGGCACCAAATTAATTTGTAGACCTAATATTTAACTCACAAAAAGAGTGTCTTCACTAATTTCCCTTGTGAGTTTTTCTCGCACTGAAAAGATCATCTCTGAAAGGGTCGATTTTTTTTCTATCCACAACCTCGGCGACGAAGATACGAAAATGACGATGATTTGTTTTATTCGACGGTGTGAATGCACCTCGTGGCCCAATCAGTGAGGAGCCAGTGCAGGATACGGACAATGGCTGGGGTGCTGACAATGGCGTCGTTAGCGAGATGGCCCCCGGGCACCCAGCAAACGTGAAATGGAAACGGCATATCCATAGCCGTCGAAGCTAACGCCGGCGCTAAGTTAGCCTCCGAGTCTCGGCAATCGTAATGATCTTTCCATGACGTCCGGGGTGAGGTTGAGTGCTGTGAAACTGAGGGGCTTAAGGTGGTGGGTAAAGGAGCGAGAGGGGTGAGAGGAGAGTGGAGAGAGAGGTGAGAAGAGAGAGGAGAGAGGGGTGAGAAGAGAGAGGAGAGAGAGGAATGATCAATCTGGGAGGGTTGAAAAACGACGCGATCCACCCCCTCCCAACCACCCCCGCCCGCAATCTCACCCCACCAGTAAATAATCTCTCCCTCTCTCTTTTTTTGCTTTCTAGCTCATGGAAAGAGATTCAGGCTTAAAAGCCATTACGCGCCGTCAACTTACCAAATCTCTCCACATTTTAAACGACACACAATAGTGATGTTGCACAGGGCCAGCTGCACTCTATCTACCAACCCCCAGCGAGGCCTCTGTCCTCTCGTTAAATCTACGTTAATTTGCGAAAGGGGAGAGCTGTCAGCGAGCATCTGCCAGTGCAGGGGTTAATTATTAAACTCGCGACAGATAAATTCGGCAAGATAAAAACAAACAAGCGTGGGTGATCCCTTAAGGTGCTTCCCCGAGCTTGATTTTTAGCCCATGTATTACCAATGACAAATTTTCTCCTAGAAGGATGAATTGTTTGATTTAATATTTCAACCACATAATCTAAAGAGCAAAATACGTGTCCGCTCAGACCCCTTTTTTCGAAAAATGGTCTTGTTCTTGTTTTTTTGTAATTTTTCGAAAATGTGCTGGATGTATGCGCCTGAGAACGAGCAAGCCCGCCAACGGGAGAGTACCCATGATGAACCGAAAACAGGCTTCTTGAAACGGGGAGCGCCTTTTTTCGATTCATCATGGGTACTCTCTCGGTGGCAAGTTGCTCATTCCCAGGCGCACACATCCAGCGTATTTTCGATTAACTACAAGAAAAACAGGCCCATTTTTTCAAAAAAGAGCTCTAATCGGGATTGTATTCTGCCCTTCAGAGTACGTGGTTAAATTATTACATTAAACTATTCATCCTTGTAGGAGAAAAGTTGTCATTGATAATACATTGCCTAAAAATCAAGCCCGGGCAAGCACCTTAAGGGACGGCGATTTTTTCAATTTTTAAAATAATTATGCAATTTGAATCGATTCTTTGTCGTTTATTCCAATAAAGAGGTAGCAAAGGTGCGTCTCAAAGGCATAAAACACTTTTAAATGCACAAAACAGGATCATAGATCTAGCCACCAAATTCAGTAGTAGAATTAGACAACTTTTCATTGCTTTTACATTTTTGTTCATTGTTTTCAAGCTTCGGAAACTTTTAGTTATGCTAAGGAAATTCATAAAGGAATAACTATTCAAAAACAATAGTTCTAGTCTATCAATAAGGAACTTTCCGAACAAATGGGAATTTTTTGGTTCCTGAGCAACATACTGATTTTAGGCTTCTATAGGTTATGGGGTTTGATCCTTCGTGTTTTATTTATTTATTTTTTTTTTTTATCAACTACTTTACAAGATATAGACCAGTAGAAGTAGGAAAAACAAAGAGGATCCGGAAATATTTTCAACTTGAGTATTTCCTACTGAATTCATATAAGAAATTGTTATGATGAAAAATGTATGATTTTATAAACAAATATAATTTTTTGCAAAGATCGATAATTATAACATAAGAAAAAACAACATATAGAGCAAGACCAAAAATATCAAAAGGCCCAGGGTGAAATCATTTGGACAATTTTATATCAAGATATTGCAAAAAGAGTTACAATTTCAATTTTTTTACAATAGGATAATCCACAAAAGTTTCTCCATCCAAATGTTAGTTTCTCTTATAAACTTTAACACAAACCAAAATTTAAATATCTTTACTTGAAATTTTTTTTAAAAATAAGTCACAATAGATTTTTTCTTGTCAGTTTTTCAAAATGAATTATAACTTTTTTTTCGAAGAATGATATACATATTTTGTAGTAAATATCTTGTGTCTTTTGTTTCAACTTTATTTTTTTGCAACTGTTCTTATTATTTGCATAATCTTAAAATATTTTGTGGAAATTTACCTTTAAATTTTACTCTGAAATATTGAAAAATTTGTGTGCTATATGGACTAAAGTGGGCCGAAAATACAAAATAATTTTTTTTATAATCGAAAATGAGTAGTGCTGATAAGTTACTATGTGTTATTGTAAATAAAAATATCTAATGATTTTTTGAAATCGAAAGTGGTCTTACGGTGTCGCAATGAGGTGAAAAAAAATTTATTTTGAGGATTCAAACAAATTTCCCTATAGGTTCGGGAGTTAATTTTTTAAAATTAAATGTCTAATATTGTATTTTTCGTTCAGAAATGGGCTATTTAAGTTCAAAATTCTACTATTTGGTTGAAAATTTAACTACTTTATAGAAAATTTTAAATTTTTTATTGAAAATTATTTTTCTTAATTGAAAATTTATCTAATCCATTTTTGAACCACTTTGTAAAAAATAATTTTTATTAATCGAACATCATCTCTTTGGTTGAAAATTGAACTATTTTATTGAAAATTTGTCTTTTTGGGTTAAAAATTCAATGATTTTCGTAGAAAATTTGACTATTTGGTTAAAATAAACTTAAGAATTTACTTTTTGGTTGAAAATTCAACTTTTTCCTAGATAATTCGCCTTTTTGGTTCGAAAATTCAAAAATGTGCTTGAATTTTTTTTCTCTTTGATTAAAGAAAAAAACGTTTCTAGTCGAAAATTAAAATTTGTTGTTTGAAAAATTACCTTTTTTGTTAGATATTTTATGTGATTTGGTTGAAAACACCACTGTTTGTTTCAAAATAATCATTTTTAGTTAACGATTGAACTATTGTGTTCAAAATTTGTCGATTTCTATTGAATGTAACTGTTGTTTATTTAAAATTATAATATTTTGTTGTTGAAATATCAACTGTTATATTTTTCTTTGAGGGTATATCTTATTTTATTGAAAATGCAACTACTCAGTTGAAATTTTAACTTCTTTGTTAAAAATGCATTCATTTTTTCATTTGAAGATTCATCATATTAGTAGAAAATTCGACTGCATTGTTGAAAATTAAATCATTTTAATAACAGTTGAACTTTTTTGTTAAAAATTAAATTATTTCGTTGAAAATTTAATTCTTTGGTTGAACATTGAGTTAAATTTTATTCACTTTTGTTTGAACATTCGAAAGTATGATTGAAAATTCATCTTTATAGGTTAAAAATTCAACTGCATTGTGGAAAATTCGTCTTTTTGGATTAAAAATTCATTTTTTTTTGTAAAAAAAGTTCTTGGTTGAAAATTCATCCTTCTTGGTTAACAATTCAACTTTCTCCTCAAAAAGTCGTCTCTTTTGCTTGAAGATTCGACTATTTGGTTCTAAATTCAACTGTTTGATAATTAATTTTGTTTTTGTTGAAAATTCAACTATTTTGTTAAAAATCCATTATTTTTGTTCGAAAATTCAACTGCTTTTTTTAAAATTCGTCTCTTTTTATTAAAAATTCAGCTTTTTTGGTAGAAAAGTTCTTGTTTGAAAATCCATCCTTCTTGGTTAAAAATTCCTTTATTTTCTTAAAAATTCCTCTCTTTGGCTTGAAAATTCCACTATTTGTTTGTAAATGCAACTTTCTGGTCACTAATTAATTTTTTCCTTGTGAAAATTGAACCATTTGGTTGAAAAATTATTTTTTTAATTCAACTGCTTTCTTGAAAATTCGTCTTCTTGGAGTGAAAATTCTTTTTTTTTTTGTAGAAAAATTCTTTGTTGAAGATTCATCTTTCTTGGTTGAAAACTCCTTCTATGAAAATTCATCTTTTTTTTTTTTTTGAAAATTTAACTGTCTTTTGACAAATTTGTCCTTCATCTTGAAGATTCAACTATTTGGATAAAAATCTAACTATTTGGTTGAAAATTTTTCGCTTTGTCTTGAAAGTTCAACTATTTGGTTGTAAATGCAACTGTTGGTAGATAATTATTTTTGTTGTTGAAAATTCGTTTTTTTTTAGAAAAGTTCTTGGTTGAAAATTCAACTGTCTTCTAAAAAAAATCGTCTCTTGATGATTCGACTATCTGGTTGAAAGTGCACCAGTTCGTGATTGAATTTAATTCCTTTTGTTTGAAAATTCGACCATTTCGTTGAAAATTCGTCTTTAAGTGTTTAAAATTCAACTATTTGTTTGTAAATTCAATTTGGTTCGAAGGAGAGGGATGGAAAAAGTGTTTAAAATAGAAATAGAGTCAAGAAAGCAAACAGCATTGCCCTCCAAAAAATCGGTAACGTAGCTTAAAACAAGGTAATTTCGAAAATGTTAGGTAAATTCGGAAATTACTAAATTGATAATTTAAATTACTTAAGGGAGCTTCAACCAGAATCTAGAACCAGTTAAAGCCTCAACTGGTTCTATATTCTGGTTAAACCCCCTTTAAGTAATTAAAACAATCAATTCAGGAATGTCCGAATTTACCCCACATGACCGAAATTACCCCATGTGACGGTAATTCATATCGTATGAAATTGACACCCTAAACTCGGAACATTCTGAGCGATAAGTGAGAAAAGAGAGATGGGAGCAAAGTGTGGCTTTCGATCGAACAATAAAATCTCGAGAGTACGCGCTACTGGTGGAAAAGTGGCTGTTTTACGAACACAACCAGTTGCCGATAAAGAACTGGTTGAAACCAGTAAGAGGGCAGAATAGTGAGAGGGAGAGGAAGAAAAAAAGGAAAAGGAAAACGAAGGAGGAGAGGAGAGATTCTGATATGGCCAAGGATTGTGGCGCCACGGAGAAACTGGGTTAGAAGGAGGATCTTCAGACACGTTTGCTGAATCAGACACAATGGGTGACTGTTAAGAAAGGCGCAATTTCCCATTTCCACCGATTATTGACAGAGACTTCCTTCCTCTAGCTCTGCTCATTCACTCCGGCTCACTTCTTCCTTCGGGAAACTAAGCTCAAGAGGCGATGAATGCACCCACTAACGTGTATGCTATCCGAGACTGGGTCAAATCTGGGAAGCTTTTAGGAACAAATCGCTTGAAAACTTTGGCTTCAGTTATAACCACTTCAGCACCGATTTCAACTCAATTCGGCTTTACTTCCATGCGGGGATCAAAAAGGATCTTTTAGAAATCCACACGGGAGAAATAAATTGTTGAAACTTTACTTGACTGTCTTAAGACTTTGAGATAAGTCACAAGTTTCTCAATATTTCATATAGCATTTATGAGAAATTTCAATATAATCCTAGAAAAATTGAAACAGGGATCAGAGTCCGTTCTCTTTTTTAACTAATCCCCTTTTTCCCCCTTTAATTTGAAAAATCAGGTGAAACATCTAAAATCGATCATTTTGATCCAATTTTCCTCTTGTCCGCCTTTTTACAAGGTCCCATTAGCATTTGTTAAAATTTTAAAACAAAAATAATAAAATGGAAATTTTTCTGTACTTTTGTTTTGAAAAAAAAGCTGGCTGAAAGGGGACATATTTTCAAATTATTTGATACTTCAAACCTATTTCAGAAGTATACTTTTTTGGAATATAAAACTTATTTCAGAAGTTTCGTGGCTTCTAAATTTGTAGGCTTTTAGTTCCAAAAGTATTTTCCAATATAAAAAACACAATACATTTGTATTTTAAAACTCCTCTGAATGCATTAGAAACCTTCGTGTTTATCTTTTCAAAACCTTTCTAATTTTTAATTATTTTGTCCCTGACGAGCCACTGAAAGCTTTTTTTCAAACCAAGGTTTTCTTGGTAGTTTTTCGTTTTAAATTCGACGAAACCTTTAAACTTTTTCAACGAACAAAAATATCCGGTTTTATATTCAAATATTGACACACACAAAATCAAAGTATTCGCAAAAAGTTAGGGGGAATTGCAAAAACAACATCTGGGAATAAAAATGATCAAATTTTCGATAAATTATTATTCACGCGACACTTTCAGGTGACATCAAAGTAATGAAAAAAGTCACGTTGCAGATGGAATTTTTAAAAATTCGAACTAAAATGCCCGGAAAAGTTTCAACCATAAATGTTTTCTTGTACAGCAAATTACTCCTCCACTACTGACATCAGCACCCCTTAGTAAAATAATTCAGCTCTAATATGAAGAATAAATACTATTCAAAATTCTGAATACCATTTTTTTATAACCCTCCTGAATGCTGACACGAAAAAGTGCAGATTTTTTCTGAGCGAGAGCATAATTTGACGATAAAAGTAAAATTATTCAAGAACCATCACTTTCCCATTTCTCTGTTCCTCTTTCTCATAGAATCTTATTCCATCAAAATTTAATAATAACTTAATAATAATCTTATTCTGTCAGACAAGTAAATAAGAGTGAAATAATTTCAAAATAATGGAAATATATCTGCGAAGAATTGATCAAAAATAAATTTTTTTTAAATGCTACAAAAACATCCAGATTCATATTTAAATATTGACAAACACAAAATCAAGATCTCGTTTAAGAAAAAATTCTGCTATTTAGTTGAGAAATAAATTATTTTGTTAAAAATGCAAGTGTTTCGTTAAAAAGTCATTTTATATTGTAAAAACTCATTCTTTTGGGTCAAAGTTTAACTCATTAGATGAAGATTGAACAATTTCGTTGAGAATTTGGTTTTCTTTGATGAAAATTAATTTATTTTCAACTGAAAATTCGACAATTTCATTTCTGGTTGAAAATTTATCTTTTTAAGTTAGGAATTCATAATTTTAGTGGAAAATTCATCTCTGGTTGAAAACTTAACAATTTTGTTAAAAATTCTTATTTTTTTATTAAATTATATCGTTCTTTTATTTGAATAAAAATCTTTCTTGGTTTAAATGTCAACAATTAACTTTTTCGTTGAGAATTTATCATTTCAAATGAATATTAATTTTTTTTTTTTATAATTCAACCAGTTTATTGAAAATTGAATTTTATTGGTTGAGAATAACTTTTTTGAACTAAGTATAAATCTATTTCATTTCTGGTTAAAAGTTGGTATTTTTAATTAACAAGAAAATTTATTTTCTTGGTTCAAAATTCATACTTTTTCTTGAAAATTTAGCTGCTTGATTAAAACTTCATGTCTTTTCTGGAAAATTAGTCTTTTTTGGTTGAAAATTCATCCCTTTTGGTTGAAAATGCAACTGTTTGGTTACAAATAAATCTGTTTTGATTGAATATTCAACTATATTTCGGAAAATTCTTATTTTCTGGTTGAATTCAACTTTTTGTCAAGTTAAAATCCTTTTTAGTTGAAATATCAACTATGTTATATTACCTTGTGAATTCATCTTTTCGAGTTGAAAAT
>JAABKJ010000727.1:20242-45904 GCA_011634705.1 Andricus grossulariae | reverse complement strand
AAATTAACCTATACCATTTAACTTTTTGTCCAAAATTTATCTTTTTTTGTATAAATGCAATGTTTTTGTTGGAAATTCATCTGTTTGTTTGGAAATTGAACTATTCTCAGTTAAAAAAATAATTTCAAACCAAAAAAAAAAGACTTTTCCACTAAACAGTTAAATTTTAAACCAAAGACATACGCCTTCAATGAAAAAATAAAAAATAAAATTTAATGTGGTTTAACTTTTAACCAAGTAGTTGAATTCTCAATTTAAAAAGAATAATTCACAACAAAATATTTAAACTTTCAACCAAAGAGATGAATTTCCAACTAAAAATATAACTTATAAAAAAAGTGATTTATTAACAAAGTGATTTCTACCAAAGCGAATGAATTTATAAATCAAAAACGTAAATAAGAAAAAAATACTTCAATTTTCGGTTTAAAAAGATTTTAGTTAACTATTTACGATTAAAATATGAATTTTCAACCAAGAAATAAGTTTCTACGAAAAAAATTGAATTTTATATTCAAAAAGACGAATTTTTACCTAAAAAGGATGACTTTTTAACAAATTTGTCGAATTCTCTACCCAATAGTTGCATTTTTATCAAAAAAAGATGAAATTTCTCTTAAAATGAATAAATTTTTATTTAAAAAGAAAACAAATCTTAAAAAAATAGTTGCAGTTTCATCCAGAAAAGATTCCAGTTGACTTTTCATGATCAAAATATGCATTTTTTAACAAAAAATAAGTTTCTACGAAAAAAATGGAATTTTTTAATCCAAAAGACGAATTTTTACCCAAAAATGATGAATTTTCAACAAAATAGTTTTATTTTCAACCAAAAAGTTGCATTTTTATCCCAGAAAGATGAAATTTCTCTTAAAACAGATGAATTTTCAATTTAAAACAAAAAAAATTTCAAAAAAAAATTGTTGAATTTTTATCCAGAAAAGATTAAAGTTCTCTTTTCAACCCAAAAATAATAAATCTAACCGAAAAGTAAATTTTCTACATAATTGTTGAATGTACAAGAAAAGAGCAGAATTTTCAACCAAAAATTATGACTTTTCAACAAAATTATTGAATTTTAAACCAAACAGTTGCATTTTTATCCAAAAAAGATTTAATTTCGGCTAAAGCAGGTGAATTTTGAAATCAGAAAGACGAGTTTTCCAAAAAAGTTGAATTTTAAACCAAACAGTTGCATTTTTGTCCAAGAAAAATGAAAATTTTACTAAAACAGGTGAATTTTTGAATCAAAAAGACAAAATTTTCAAAAACAGAGTAAATTGTCTAGGAAATAGGTAAATTTCAACAAAACATTTTTATTTTTGTCCAAGAAAGATGCAATATTTCTACTAAAAAAAAATACTGAACTTTTAAATTAAAAAGACAAATTTCCGAAAAAATATTTTTCATCCAAAAGAGATTTCAGTTGACTTATCAGCTACAAAATATCAATTTCAAACAAAAGGTTAATATTACACAAAAAGAGTTAAATTTTCATCCCAAAAACACGAATTTTTAACAAAACAATTGAATTTGCAAAAAAAATGATATCTTTTTAGGAAGATTGTTAAATTTTCAAACAAATAATACAATTTATAACTAAAAACATAATCTTCGGGAGTAAGATTTTGCAAATTTGCAAAAATTACGTACATGAGTACCCTCCCCTCTTCCGTAAAAAATCGTAACAAAATTTCTCGACCCTCCCCCCCCCCTTCAGCTGTTACATAATTTAAGTACGGTCTAAATGTAATATATTTTGCAAAAAAATTGAGTGCGGAGCACGCGATACGTGATGAGAATGAGTTCGTTAAAGCCCAAAGAGCTTTAACAAAAGAGAATTCACAATCACCAAATTACAGTTGTCGATGCTTTAAACTTTAATTCTGAAAGGATAAAGTAATAATATAACGAATGTTTCAAGTGTTTCGAACCACAGGAATGCAGGACAAAACGTTCTGTGTCTATAGTTGCGAGAGTAAAAAAAAGCGTTAACGGAGCCTATAATGTGGTCGTCAAGGCGTGACACGGTTCGAACGTGTAAAAAGCTAAGTGTACCTCTCTTTTTGCTCTGTGAGTACATGTAAGTACAAATATGTCTATACACACGTATGGATGTGTACAATGAGCGAGTTACCTGAACGTGGAAACGCTTCGTTCATCAAATAAACATGAGAGAAGCACTTCCATGGAAAACTGATCAATTATGTCATTCCTTTGCATCATTATTTTGGTTGAAAATGGTGCTTTCACTATAAAAACTACAGTTTTATTTATAAATTTGAAATTTAAGAAAAAAAAAAAAATTCTCTTGTTCAGTCCGGTGGGAGTCGAACCTCACGTCTTCCGATTGCCGGTCCAGTGCTTTAAACACTAAACTATTAGAGAGATCGAAGGCAGATACTTTTTTCAGATACACACTTTTTTAGACTAGATGGAGTTTGAAAATTTATAAATTAAAAATTGTTAATTTCTGAAAAAAGAGTTTTTTTTTACTGTAACATTTTTTGCATGTTCTAGTTCTATATAGAACAACTTGATAATATTTCGAAAATCCTGGTGAAACTAGAAAAAAAATGGTATATCTATAATTATTACCAACGCATTTCAAACTAACAACAATATTTTTAAATTTCAAGCTTTTTGGCGCGCTCACTAGGTGCCTCACGTCTTGCCTTCAATATGTTCTGGGTTGCTTTTCTATTTACTTTCTACGTATTCTATGTCCTGAACTTCTAGTTTACCAATTAGATATTTGATTATTATATCTGTCCGTTTTTAATTTAAACAAAATTATAATGTTCTTTTCGTTTAGCCTCCGTTTTTTACTCCACGTGAGGGCTGTAGTGCGCGAGTACTCAGTAGAGTATATTGCGCAATATTATGCATTTCAATTTTTTCAAAGTTTGCTATTTTGTACTTGGTATTCATTTTAGCATAAACATTTTTCCAGAGTATCTGGAGAACCTGTAATTGTCAGCAATTTTTTTAAAAGCATGCCTAAATTTTGTTGAATTAAATAAACATTTTTTTTTTCTTGTAAGAGTACCTTTGTATGTCTATCACTGGTTTTAACTATTTAGTTAAGAATGAGTTTTTTAAGGTTAAAAATGCAACTTTTTGGTCAAAATTTTTTTTTTCGAAAATTCGTCCTTTTTGGTAGAAAAATAATCACCTTAGTTGAAAATTCATCTTTTGGCTTGAAAATTAAACAGCTTGGTTTTTTTTTCATTACTGAAAAACCTTTCCTAGTTGAAAATTCGACTTTTTTGGTTGTATTCAAATGTTTTTGATTTAAAATTAAAATCTTTTTTTAGTTAAAAATTCAGTTTTTATGTTGAAAATGAAACTATTTGGTAAAAAATGTCTCTCTTTTGTTAAAAATAGAAGTATTTTGTTAAAGATTCATTTTTTTCGGTTAAGATGTAATTTTTTCAACTGAAACTTCAACTAATCCAATTTTGGTTATAAATGTATATTTTTTATGTTGAAAATTTCACTGTTTGTCTGAAACTTCATGTATTTTGTTGAATTTTTTTTTACTTGAAGATTCATTATTTCAATTCAAAATTAACCTCCTTGGTTGAAAATTTGAATATTTTGTTGAAAATTCGTCTTCATTATTAAAAGTTAATTTTTTTACTGAAAATTGATTTTTTAAAGTTGAAATTATGTGTATTTTGCTAAAAATTCGTATTATTGGGTAGAAAATGAATCTTCTTGATTGAAAATTTATGTTTTTCGATTAAAATGTAACTATTCCAGTTAAAAACTCATCGTTTCAGTTGAAAATTCAAATAATTTATTAAAAATTATTTTTTTTTCTTTGGTAGAAAATTTTATTTTTTAAGTAAAAAAAAAAAATATATATTTTTTGGTTGGAAAGTAATCTTCTTGGTTGAAGTTCCTCTCTTTAGTTGTAAATTCAACTGATCCAGGTGAAAATTCATAATTTTAGTTGAAAATTAACTTTTTCATTGAAAATTCAACTATTTCAGTTGAAGATTCATAATTTTAGTTTAAAATTCTTCACTTAGGTTGAAAATTTGAATATTTGTTCGAAAAATCGTTTTTTTCTTTGGTTGAAAATTAATTTTTCATGTCAAAAATTTAACTATTTAACTTTTGTTAAAACTTGATATTTTTTAGTTAAAACTCATGTGTTTTGTCGAAAATTCTTCATTTTTTGTAGAAAATTATTCTTCTTAGTTGAAAATTCATCGTTTTGTTGAAAGTTTTTTAAACAAAAAAAAAGTTTGAAAAAAAGTTTTTTTACTTCTTCCTTGTTTGAAAATCTAACTGTTTTGTTAAAAATGTAACTTTTTCAACTGAAATTTCAACAATCCAATTTTGGTTGAAAATTTATTTTTTTTTTTTAGCTAAGAATTCAACTTTCGGTCTGAAAATTCATGTCTTTTGTTGAAAATATATTTTTCTTAGTTGAAGATTCATTATTTTAGTTGAAAATTTACCTCTTTGGTTGAAAATTCAACTATTTTGTTGAAAAGTTGTCTTTTTGATTGAAAATTAATTTTTTAACTGAAAATTCATCTTTTTGGTTTTAAATTTAGCTATTCCAGTTAAAAATTTATCATTTCAGTTGAAAATTATTCTTTTTGGCTTAAAATTCAACTATTTTGTTGAAAGTTTTTTTTTCATTAAAAATTAATTTTTGACTGAAAATTCATCTTTTGGGTTTGAAATTCAACTATTCCAGTTAAAAATTTATCATTTTAGTTAAAAATTTCCATTCTTGGTTGAAAATTCAACTATTTTGTTTGAAATTTGTCTTTTTAATTGAAAATTAATTTTTTAACTGATTGATTGAATTAAAAATTTATCTTTTTGGTTCGAAATTCAGCTATTCCAGTTCAAAATTTATTATTCTAGTTTTAAATTATTCTTTTTGGCTTAAAATTTAACTACCACAGTTGAAGTTTTATTGTTTTAGCTGAAAATTTTAATATTTGATTCGAAATTCGTTTTTTCTTGTGGCTGAACATTCATTTTTTCAAGTAGAAAATTTTACGATATAATTTTTGGTTGAAAATTTATCTTTTTCAGTTGAAATTTCTTGTATTTTGTTGAAAATTCGTATATTTGGTAAAAAAATAATCTTCTTGGTTGAAAATTCGTCTTTTTGGTTGTAAATTCAACTATTCCAGGTGGAAATTTATCATTTTAGTTCAAAATTAATTTTTTTGGTTGTGTATCTTGTATGTATTTTGTTAAAAATTCGTATTTTTTGGTATTTATAATTTTGGGTTCCTTCGGAAAAATTTATAAGTTTGGGTTCCTTTGGAACAATTTTTAATTTTAAGTTCCTTTGGAACAATTTATAATTTTGGGTTCCTTTGGAACAATTTGTAAGGTTGGGTTTCTTCGGAACAATTTATAGGTTTGGGTTCCTTTGGAAACATTCACAATTTTGGGTTACTTTGGAACAATTTGTAAGTTTGTGTTTCTTTGAAACAATTTCTAATTTTGGGTTCCTTTGGAACAATTTATAATTTTGGGTTCCTTTGGAACAATTTATAATTTGAATTCCCTTGGAACAATTTATAAGTTTGGGTTTCTTTGGAACAATTCATAGGTTTGGGTTCCTTTGGAACAATTTACAATTTTGGGTCCCTTTGGAACAATTTTTAATTTTGGGTTTCTTTGGTACAATTGATAATTTTGGGTTCCTTCGGAACAATTTGTAATTTTGGGTTCCTTTGGAACAATTTTTAATTTTGTGTTCCTTTGGAACCATGAATTATTTCTAATAGAAAACCCATTTTTCCGTAAAATAATGCCGTTTTTCACCTTGTTTGTTGCGACGATAAATCAAGAACCCTTTCTAAATATTGATGTACTCCCTATTTTTATGAATGAGTCTGAGAGTAATTTATGAGTGTACTCATGAAATGAGATTTTTATATGAAAGAGGTGCTTAGACTCATTTTATGTGCACTTTCTCTGCGTCATTGGGGGTAATTTCGCCCCATAATCGGGTCTGTGTGCAAAAGTCGTATATGCATGCGGCAGGGGGGGGGGGTCTGGTCTCGCACTTATCCTACTCGTACCGTGTCCAATGCATATTCATACGGCCATACATTACGGGTAGACCGCGCTGATCTTAGATTAAGGTAAACGCCGGTTAAGTTAACGGCTAAACTCTATAAGTCGGGAGCGCTCGCATGCGCATCACACAAAAGTGCCTACTGACGTTAAAAGCCTCCAAACCAGACAATTTACCAACAAAACAAATATAAAAAGATGCTCAGTACAATAAATCGGTCTACATTTGTCAAATTAAAAAAAAAAAGATTACTTCTTCCTTCAGAGAAATAGATATTACGGTGAGGATAAAAAACAATTTGGATGAATTAACCAAATTTTTATTGCTTTAACCGTAGAATATGGTTATCATATGGACATCAAAACTCAGTATAACGGGGTGTTCACACGAAGAGGGTTCTTTTGGAAACCTCTGGAGATCAAGAGGGTTCCTTTGGAAAACTTTGGGGACGAAGTAGGTTCCTTTGGAAACCTCCAAAGAACAAGCAGGGTTCCTTTGGAAACCTCTGGATGACAATGAGGTTCCTTTAGAAACATATGGGAACCAAGAGGGTTCCTTTGGAAACCTATGGATACCAATAGAGTTCCTTTGGAAACCTATGGAGACCAAGAGGGTTTCTTTGGAAAAACTTGAATAGAATAACATGATATTTAACAAGTCATTATATCTATTCTAATTGCAATAAAGTAAAAGTTCTCATACGAAAGCGTTATATGTAATTTATATATAGTCAACAAAACACTGATATTTTTCATTTCTTTTATACAGAAATAGTTGGGAAACAAATGAGAAATACCAGTGTGCTGAAGATTATCTTTTTAGTTATAAATTTTATTATTTTGTTAAACATTTAACAATTCTCTTGAAAAGACATAATTTTTTTATACAAATTCAACTTTTTTGTTTAACTTGAATTCCAAAAGAAACCTCTAGAGACCAATAGGGTTCCTTTGGAAAGCTCTGGAGGCCAAGATTATTCCTTTGGAAACGTCTGGAGAACAAGAGGGTTCCTTTGGAAACCTCTGGCGATCAAGAGGGTTTCTTTGGAAACCTCTGGAGACCAAGAGGGTTCCTTTGGAAACCTCTGGAGACCAATTGGGTTGCTTCAGAAACCTTTGGAGACCAAGCGGTTTCTTAGGATACCTCTGGAGACCTAGAGGGTTCCTTTGGGAACCTCGGGAGTTCAAGAGGGTTTCTTTGGAAACATCTGTAAACCACTAGGTTTCCTTTGTAACCCTCTGGAGACCACTAGGGTTCCTTTAGAAACCTCTGGAGACCACTAGGGTTTCTTTGGAAACCTCTGGAGAACAGTAGGGTCTCTTTGGAAACCACTGAAGACTAAGCGGGTTTCTTTGGAGACCTCCGGAGACCAAGATGGTTCATTTGGAGACCTCTATAGACCAAGATGGTTCCTTTGGAAACCTCTAAAGACCAAGAGGATTCCTTATGATACCTCTGGAGGCAAATAGGGTACCTTTGGAAACGTCTGGAGACCAAGAGGGTTCCTTGGGAAACATCTGGAGACCATGAGGGTTCCTTTGGAAAATTATAGAGAGCAAGAGGGTATCTTTGAAAAACTCTAGAAACCAATAGGGTTCCTTTGGAAACCTATGGAGACCAAGAGGGTTCCTTTTTCATGCGAAAACGTTATATATCATTTATATATACTCAACAAAACACTGATATTTTTCTTTTTTTTATACAGGAAAAGTTATAGAACAAATGAAAAATATCAGTCTCCTGAAGATTATCTTTTTAGTTATAAATTTTATTATTTCGTTGAAAATTTAACAATTTTCTTAAAAAGACATTATTTTTCTGCAAATTGAACTTTTTTGTTGAAAATTCGTCTTTTTGGGTTAGAAATTCAAATCTTTTCGTATATTATTAAAGTTTTGTTTAAAATTCATATTTTGTTGAAACCGACAGTTTACCAACAA
This sequence comes from Andricus grossulariae, assembly GCA_011634705.1. Classification (NCBI taxonomy): domain Eukaryota; kingdom Metazoa; phylum Arthropoda; class Insecta; order Hymenoptera; family Cynipidae; genus Andricus; species Andricus grossulariae. The sequence goes on along the minus strand of JAABKJ010000727.1, from coordinate 37,900 downwards.
AACAAATATAGAAACATGCTAAGTACAATAAATCGGTCTACATTTTTAAAATTAACAAAAAAATACTTCTTCCTTTAGAGAAATAGATATTACGGTATGGATGAAAAAACAATTTGGATAAATCAACCAAATTTTTGTTGCTTTAACCGTAGAATATGGTTATCATATGGACATCAAAACTTAGTATAAACGGGGTGTTTACAAAAGTTATGGCTTAAATAAATTTTTGTTCAGCTTAAATTCCAAAAGAAACCTTTGCAGATCAAGAGGGTTCCTTTGGAAACCTTTGGGAACCAAGAGGGATCATTTGAAACCTCTGGAGACCGAGAGGGTTCCTTTGGAAAATAATGGAGACAAGAGGGTTTCTTTATAAACCTCTGGAGACCAAGAGGGTTCCTTTGGAAACCTCTGGAGGCCAAGAGGGTTCCTTTGGAAACCTCTGGAGACCAAGAGGGTTCCTTCAGGAACTTTTCAAATTTTTGAAAAATATTTTTTATGAAAATTTGTCTTTTTAATTCAAAATTTTATCTTTTTTTAGTAGAAATATTGCATCTTTTTTGGATGAAAATGTAATTTTTTGGTTTAAATTAAAAAACTTTTGTTGAAAAGTCATACTTTTTGGTTGAAAATTCTGCTGTTTTGATGATAATTTAACAATTTTGTAGAAAATTTAATTTTTGGGTAAATTGAATATTTTGGTGTTGAAAAGAGAACTGAAATATTTTCTGGATGAAAATTAAAATAATAGTTTATTTTTTATTTTTTATTTAAAAATTGATATGTTTTAAAAGAAATTTTATCTTTTTGGATAAAAATGCAACTGTTTGGTTGAAAATAAAACTATTTTGTTAAAAACTCATACTTTTGGTTGAAAATTCTACTGTTCTGTTGAAAATTTAACTATTTCGTAGAAAACTTACTTTTTGTTTAAAATTTATATTTCGGTGTAAAAGAATTGACTGAAAGCTTTTCTGAATGAAAGTTCAACTTTTAAAAAAAAAAATTTTTTTATTTTGTCTCTTCTCAAATAAAAATTCATCTGTTTTAAGAGAAATTCCATCATTCTTGGATAAAAATTCGTCATTTTTGATTAAAAATTCAATTTTTTGCAGAAACTCATTTCTTGGTTAAAAATTCATATTTTTATCCTGAAAAGTCAACCAAAATCTTTTTTTAACAAAAAGTTCAACTATTTTTATTTTTCAATTTATATTTTTTATTTATAAATTCATCCGCTTTGGTAGAAATTTCTTTTTTTTTTGTTTGAAAGATTTGTTTGAATCACTTTGTTAAGAAATCATTTTTTTTTTTTGAAGAGTTATATTTTTAGTTGAAAATTCATCACTTTGGTTGTACGTTTAACTATTTTGTTTAAAATTAATTTTTTCAAATTGAAAATTCAACTACTCGGGTAAAAGTTTAACTACATTCTTAAACTTTTTTTTATTGAAGGCTTATGTCGTTGGTTAAAAATGCAACTTTTTAGTTGAAAAGTCTTTTTTCTTAAATTAATGTTTCAACTGAAATTGTAACTTTTTCGTTTTTTTAAGATTGATCTTTTTTAGTTAAAAATTCTCCTTTTTTGGTAAAAAAAATGTTTTTTGGATTGAAATTTCATTTTTTTTGAGTAAAGATGAATCAGTTTCGTTGAAAAATAATTTTTCGCTGAAGTCATATTTTTTGTTTGTAAATTCAATTCTTGTAGAGAAAATTCAATTTTTGGCTTGAAGGTTCAACAATTTAGGTAAAATTTTCTGACTTTAATGGAAAATCTTTATTTGTTGAAAATTCGTCTTTTTGGTTTTAAAAAACTTCTTTTTGTTGATATAAATTTAATCTTTTTTTATTGAAATATAAACTATATGACATTTTTTGTTGGGAATTTATCTTTTTAGGTTGCAGATTCATCGTGTTCAAAAAACCAACTTTTTGGTAGAAAGTTGAACAATTTAGATGAATTTTGTATTCCTTACTTGATTTTTTTTTCTATCCCTCATAATTTTAAATGAAAATCCCTCTCTTCGGTTGAAAAATCATATAACTATTTTGCTGAATTTTTTTTCAATTAATTTTCTTACTGAAAATGTGAATATTCCATATTTGGTTAAAAATTGATATTTCAAGTTCAAAATAGAACTTTTCTTGTTGGAAATTATTCAGGTATTTTGTTGAAAATTCATCTTTTTCAAATTAATATCTTTTATTGAAAATTCATATTTTTTGTTTAAAATTCAACTGTTTTGTTAAAAATTCGTCTTTTTCAATTGAATTTAACTATTTTTGAAAATTCTTGTTGTTGCGTTTAAAATTAATCCTTTAAACTGAAAATTTAACCATTCTATTTTTGTTTGAAAACTGCCCCTTTTCTTTAAAAGTTTAAAAGTTCATTTTTCTTGATTAAAAATTCTACTGTTACATTTTTTGTTCGGAATTCATCTCTTTTGAATAAAAGTTCTACTATTTTGTTGAAAATTTTATTATTTTGTTAAAAATTCAACTATTTTGTTGAAAAGTCGTATTTTTTTGGCAAATATTCAACTATTTGCTTTAAAGTTTAACTATTTTGGTAAAAATTCATTTTTTCATAGAGATTCATCTCTGGTTGGAAATTCAACTATTTCGTTGGATATTCGTTTAATTTTTGGTTAAAAATTATATTTTTTTTAGTCTAAAATTCAAATATTTGCCTGAAAATCCATCGTTTTTATTTGTAAATTCAATCGCTTGGCTAGAAATTCATGTATTTTTTTTTTTTTTATAATTCATATTTTCTTTTCAGGAACTTAATTTTTGCGGCTAATTAATCACATTTTTCTTGAACGTTGGACTTTATTCTTTAAAATTCATTTTTTCTAAATATTAATCATTTTAATTGAAAATTTGCTGGAATGAAAATGTGATTATTTCATTTTTGGTTGAAAATGGATATTTAAAGTTAAAAATTGATCTTAATTCTGGTTGAAAATTCATGTATTTAAAAAAAATTAGTCTCTTTTATTGAGGATTCAACTATTTTGTTAAAAATTCGTACTATTTGGTTGAATTAAACTGTTTTTTATTTTTAATTAATTTTTTTTCGAAATATTAACTATTACATGTTTTGTTCATTTGGTCGTAAACTAACTTTTTGTTGAAAATTCATATTTTTCCTTGAATATTAGGCTAATTTGATAGAAAATTAAACTATTTTGTTAAAAATTAAATTATTCGACAACTTAACTTTTCGGTTGGAAGTTCGTTTTTTTTCATAGTAAAAATTAATTTTTTTATCTGGAAATGTGGCTTTTCTGTTTTTGATTCCAAATTGTACTGAAATAGTTGAAAATTCAACTATTTTGTTAAAAATTCGTCTTTTTTATTTGAATTAAACTGTTTGAAAATTATCTTTTTTTGTTGAAAATTTTGTTTTCAACTGAATATTTAACGTTTGTATTTTTGGTTGAAAATGTATCATTTTTAGTTGAAAATTCAACTATTTCATTAAAAATTTATCTATTTTGATTGAAAATGAACTATTTTCTTGAAAATTCTTCTCTTTCGGTTTAAAAGTCAACAATTTTTTTAAACATTTCTAAACCTAACTATTTTGTTGAAAATTCATCTATTTTTTAAAAGTTTGTATTTTTTAATTCAATTGGTTCATATTTTTTTTAATTACTTTTTTCAACTTCGAATAACCCGTAATATTTTTGGTTCAAAATGCTCTTTTCCAGTTGAGAATTCAAGTATTTTGAAGAATTTCTGAAATTTTTTGAAAATTTGGAAGAAGGATAGGATTTATAAAATGATAAGATATTTAAAATGATTCTAATCAGGGATTTCAGAGGATTTCCAAATATTTCAAAAGTTATTTTAAAGATTTTCAGAAGATTTGAAAGGATTTTGTAAGATTTTATAATATTTTGATGCATTTTAAAGAATTTTATTCACAACAATTGACGGATTTCAAAGATTTGAGAAAAATTTCGAATAATTCAAAGTATTTATAAAGTTTTTAAATAATTTGAAACAATTTTCAGAATATTTCAGGATATTTAAATAGGTGTTAAGGAATTCCTGATTTTTAAAAAATGTCCAGGAATTTAAAAATATTCCCAAGGATTTGAAATAATTTAGGGTATTTTAAAAGATTCCAATAAGTTTTGTGATTTTAAGGGATTTGAATGATGTTAAGGGATATACACAAATTTCGTGCGGTTTTAAAGAATTTTTGTAGAATTTTAGACGATTTATATGATAAGTTTATAGAATCCATAAGGTTTTAGGACATTGAGGAAAATTTCCAAGAGATTGTTAAGCGATTCTATAAGATTTCCGAGGATTGAAATAATTTTAAAAGGTTTCAATGATTTTAGGAGATATACAAAAATTTCGAGCGGTTTTGAAGAATTTTTCTAGAATTTTGGAAGATTTGGATAATAATTTTGAAGAATCGATAAGAGGTTTTAGGATATTTTGAAAGATTAAGTGATTCAATAAGATTTCCGGGAATTGCAATAATTTTCAAGGATTTCAATGATTTTGAGGGACATTCCAAAATTTCGAGCGGTTTCAAAGAATTATTCTAGAATTTTTGAAGATTTAGGAAATAATTTTTAAAAATCTATACGGTTTCGGGATAATATAAAAGATTCCAAGGGATTGTTGACAAATTTATAATATTTTCGCGGATTGCATTAATTTTAAAGAATTTTTTCTAGAATTTTAGAAGATTTAGGTAATAAGTTTATAGAATCCATAAGGTTTTAGGATAATAAAGAAAATTTCCGAGAGATTGTTAAGCGATTCTATAAGATTTCCGAGGATTGAAATAATTTTAAAAGATTTCAATGATGTTAAGAGATATGCAAAAATTTCGTCCGGTTTTAAAGAATTTTTCTAGAATTTTGGGAGGTTTATAATAATTTTGTAGAATATATAAGGTTTTAGGATATTTCACAAGATTGAGTGATTCAATGAGATTTCCTGGGATCGCAATAATTTAAAAGATTTCAATAATTTTAAGAGATATACAAAAATTTCGTGCGGTTTTAAAGAATTTTTCTAGAATTTTGGAACATTTAGGCAATAAGTTTATAGAATCCATAAGGTTTTAGGATATTTTAAAAGATTAAGTGATTCAATAAGATTTCCAGGGATTGCAATATTTTTCAAGGATTTTATTAATTTTAAGGGATATACAAAAATTTCGTGCGATTTTAAAGAATGTTTCTAGAATTTTTGAAGATTTAGAATAATTTTGTAGAATCTATAAGGTTATTGGCTATTTCAAAATATTTCAAGGGATTGTTAAGTTTTTTATCAGATTTTCGAGGATTACAATAATTTCATAGGATGCTAATGATTTCAAGGGACATACAAAAATTTCGTGCCGTTTTAAAGAATGTTTCTAGAATTTTTGAAGATTTAGGTAATAATTTTGTAGAATCTATAAGTTTTTAGGATATTTTAAAAGATTGAGTGATTCAATAAGATTTCCGAGGATTGTAATAATTCTAAAGAATTTGAATGATTTTAAGTGATATACAAAAATTTCGCGCCGTTTCAAAGAATTTTGGAAGATTTAGATAATAATTTTTAAGAATATATAAGGTTGTAGGATATTATAAAAGATTCCGAAAGATTTTTAAGCTTTTTATAAGATTTCCGAGGATTGCAATAATATATAAACATTTGAATGATTTTAAGAAATATACAAAAATTTCGTGCGGTTTTAAAGAATTCTTCTAGAACTTGGGAAAATTCAGAATAATTGTGTAGAATCTATAAGGTTTTATGATATAATAAAATATTAAGTGATTCAATAATATTTCCAGTGATTGCAATAATTTTAAAGTATTTTAAAAGCTCTCAAGGAATTTTCCTAAATTTCACAGCATTTAAGGAATTGTAATAGGATTTCCTCAAAAGTTATATATGCTAAAAATCTCTTGAAAAACTCAAAATAAGAAAATTCTGATCGAATTATTCAAAATGTCCGCCACCCGATCAATCAGCTGATTTTAGCTATATCCCTAATTCTTCAACATCTTTTAAATCTCACATCACATAAAAACACAAATCGCCTCTTCCCAAACCTTAAGGTTTGGAAATTTCTCAATGCCTCAATCGAAACAAAAAAAAATCCATCTTTCCCGGAAAAATGTGATCAAGAAGAAGCCAATCGTGCGAATCACGACTTTGTCGCGTCAACATTGTATCAGATCTTAGCGGCAAGACTCCGTCACTCTGGGGCTATTAGGTTTCCGAGCGAGAGGAAACAAAACCCATCGTCGATGGTGGGGCAAAACCAGCGACTCGGAGGAACGACTTCGGGATTCGTTAATTCGCAGGGGAGAGAAGTGCGACTCTCTTGCTACACCACCTCCATCTCCACCTCCAGCAATTTCCTTCCCCTCTCTTGCTCCAACCTACCCTTCTCCACCCCTTCGAGAAACGCTCACATAAGAGCCGAACCGCCTCCCCACTTCACCTCTTCACCCCACCACAAACTCCCCACCCACCCTCTTATCTAATGAAAGATATTAACTACAATTTTATATCGAATTACTGCTGAAACACATTTCGAATTACTTGGGCGTAGCCCGCGCACCACGGGGAGACAACTTGCCGATTGGTGAACTCGTCAGGAATTCTCGATAGTCATTGGCCGGATCTCCCAGAAAGGGGGAGCAGTTCTGGGCGTGCCAGTTCTTCGATATGGCCGCCCAGCAACTCCGCTCGTGCCGGTTTTGTCAGTGTGGCTCAAACCAGGGAACCCGATGCACGAGGTTCTCCCCGATCGGTCGCTCCCGTTGGAATCAATTCAGCAAGAAAGTTACAGGTGCATGTGCTGGAAACGCTCAATTGTTTTAAGTGTTTAGTTGCATTCCGAGGAACCTCGAGTTTTATCAGTGCTAGTTTTGGATGTGTGACTCTTTCGGATGTGCTACTGTTCGAATTTGATTTCAAGTGATTCGAGGATTAGAAGTGATTTTGGGTGAAAGGATCCTGTGCAAGTGGAGGTAGTGTTGCAAGAAATCGAAAGCGGAAATGACCAGCGAACTGAAAAGCGCTGGTGCACGAGCCAATTATGTTAAGTGGCCAATTAACAATTAGAGCCTCTTAATTATCCAAGGCATCAAGTTTCCTCTCTTGGCAAACATCTACATATGAAACACCCTCGTTTTAGTTAACAACTCCTGATCTTCTTGAGCTCTCAAGACTCTCGGAAGTTGATCAGACCCAGGTTAACTATTTTTAATTGAAGACCAGATTTTCAAGAGTTTTGACATCAAGATTCTGTCTCCCAGATACCTAATTAGTCCTGGGGTGGCGACAGAGGCACCTGCAGGAGCGCGAAAATCACCATCCGTGATGACGGTCCATCACCATCGTCAGAACCACCACCATGCCTTGAGTGGCATCACTGTGGCCAACGGCATCAATTTAAGCAGGATGTCAAGTCTTGACACGCACCGACTGGAAAACATGGTTGACAGGAATGGGGTGGAGAGGCTCTCCAATTTGGATGCAAGGAATAACAATAATAGTTTGGAAAGAATGGGGGATGCTTCTACAACGATGCCACATAGGTCCAGGTTCATGATTACTGACATCCTTGCCGGAGCCTCCAGTCCTTCAAGTGTGCAGAGTCAAGATCCACCCGGAAGTCCACCTTCGACCCCGAGGGACCTCAGCGTAAGGCACCAATCAAGAAATTCGTTAAACAACAGCAATTTGGATGAGGACAGTGATACGAGTCATCATGATGCTGTTTCTGTGTCTTCCAATGGTGAGTGATTGTTTTCCTATAATAGGGTCCTTGGTGATTGTGGTTTCGGATTATTTGGTTGAGATGAAGCGATTTGGGATGTTTACAAGATATGCAAGTATCAAATACAATATCAACATGCAGGATTTTATATTTTGGATCTTTCAGAGATGGCTATTCTATCCCGATCGCCCATAGATTATAGAACATAAAATGTTTCATCTTTACCAAATGCAGATGATTGTTCAAATCATTAGAGAGTTGTTATAATATTCGGAGAATCTTTCTAATGATCGCGAATTTTGGATTGTTTGGTTAAAACAAAGATCTTTAGGATGTTCAAAAGATAATCTGCAAGAGCCCGATACAATATTCAGATGAAGGATAATGATTTTCCATTTATTTTTTATTTTTAAGAGATGGTTATTCTATCCTGATTACCTAAAGATTATAAAGCATAAACTGTTTCATCTTTTTTAAATGCAGAAGATTCTTTAGATCATTAGATATTTGTTATAATTTTGTTTTGACCAAGTAATTTAGGATGTTTAAATCTTAATTGGTTAGATTAGAGAACATAAAATGTTTCACCCAAATGCAGATGCTAGTTCAAATCTTTAGAGAATATTAAGAACACTATGAGGATCCTTGCAATGTTTAGGATTTTTGGATTATTTGTTTGAGACAAAAAGTCTTCAAAAAATAACTGATCAGCAAATGTCGAATGTTCTATCCAGATAAACGATTTTCCGTTGTTTTTGATTTTTACAAAATGGTTATTCCAGCTTAATTGCTTAGATCACAGAACATAAAATGTGTCATTCAAATGCAGATGATAGTTTAAATCTTTAGAGAATTGTTATAATAGTCTGAGGATCCTTGCAATCTTTAGGATTTTTCGATTATTTGTTTGAGACAAAAAGTCTTTAGGATCTTTAAAAATAACTGATCAGCAAATGTCGGATGTTTTATCCAAATAAATAATTATCCATTGTTTTGGATTTTTATCAAAGGTTTATTCTAACTGGATGATTGCCTAAATTATAGAACATAAGATGTTTCATCTTTACAAAATGCAGAGGATAGTTTAAATAATGAAAGAATTGTTATAATTCTCTGAGGATCCGTACAGTGTTTAGATCATTGTTATCATAGCCGGATGATGCTTATAATCTTTAGATCGTTGTCGCAATATAATGGTTGTAATCAAATGAAAAAATGGTCTTATTAAAATTTGAACTCAGCATTCAAAGGATTATAGCAACACTCAAGTTCGAATATGAAAAAATATATTGATTAACGAATTTCGTTGTTTCCACTAATCAATATAAAATCAAACTAATGATATTCGCGATATTATTAAAAAGATTTAATAATAGGCTACCTAAAGCATCTTTAATTATCGACAAATATATCTGGTATCACCAAATATAATCAAAAACATAAAATATCCCATTATTTCGGTTTCAACAGTGATACCACTAAAATAGGCAAAAGCCTGGATTATCCACAGTGTGAATTTTTGTGAAATTTTTCCTAATAGTAGAAAAGGAATTTATTTGAATGAAATGAAAATCTTACTTGTATGAATTCAGAAATTCACAATCGATATTGAACTTTGTTATTCATAATTCGTACGAAAAATTTGATTGGGCACATTTTTAATAAAAAGCTGATAAGCAATGGAAGTATTCGAAAATGATACTGATGGAAAACCAAGAAAATTTCTCAAATTTGGTATATAACTGGATATCTTGGCCGATACGGAAATTCAAAAAACCTTCTGGAGAATGACGAACCTAAACTATGACAGAACTAACATAAATGATGACCTGAATGATGATTGAAAAAATCATAGATGTAAGGATGCTAGTTTGTGAACCCGATTGCGATAGACTTCCTGTATAAAGAATTTACCTTTAATAGCAGTGTTGGTAAATTTTTTTTCAGCAAGTGCTCTTAGGCAACCTTTGAGATCAACACTATTAGCCCCGAGCCTTTAATCATACTCGCCGAATCAAATGGACGTGCGTACGCGTGTAACATTCAGCAGTTGGTGGTGTGTTATATCATTTCAGGAAATAGGATGAATAGATGTTGTATGTTTGAGCGAACGAGAGTTACGTTTACATATATGGTATATATCTGCGAATAGATGAGCCGTAGGCAAAGTGACAGGTAGGCTAGAGAGATGAATGAAACAAATGAGGGTACATAATTAAAGCGTTGGAGTGCCGAGCTCCAATTTGGGACCATTAAAATCCCTAAACGCTCTCCGACAGGGGCCTTCGGACCGTTTATCTCCGAAAATATCTGATTCCCAGAGGACCGGTGTGCCGCGTCCGCCCGACGGACTGGACATCCGGTTCGTCGCTTACGCTCTAATAGTGTCCTTGACGTATCTTATGAGGTTAAAAAAACCTCAGTCATTCAGAATCAGGTATCAGAAAGGATTTAAAGTAATTTGTTTTCAATTCAGATGAATCGATGACGAAAATACTGTGGAAGAAGGACGAGGAAAGATTAGAAATCGATTAGAAATTATGGTGTTTAGGAAGACACGATTGAACCCTAAGCTTTGCTCATTTTATCTGGATAGTCCTTTTTTCTACCTGACTTAGTTGTGTTGATGTCGAAACTAAAACTGGCTCAGGAGATCTTTTAGTGTTTGGATTATTTGCTGATGCTGGTATTATACAATTTTTCTAAACATTTTAAGTATCATCTGCATTTGGTGAAGACAAAACATTTTATGTTTTATAATCTAGGCGATCCAGATAGAATAACGATCTGTTATGAATCTGGAACAATAGAAAATTATTATTCTTTATTTGGAGGATTCAAAAATATGAAACCAGTCACCCAAAAAAGTATCAAAAATGATTTATAATATTGATTCGTTTTGAGACTTTTGAGTTTAGATGATTCAATGAAGAAGATACTGTGGAAGATGATTGAGGAAAGATTAGAAATAGAAAGGTGGTGTTTAGGAGAAAACGATTGTACCCTCAGTTTTGCTTATTTTTATCTCTACCTAATCTGGTTGTACTGATGTCAAAACAAATACTTGATGAGGTTTTTTAGTGTTTTGGATTATTTGCTGATGCTGGATGTTTGCATATCATTAAAGATGTTTTATAGGAAAAAATGGGCTAAGAATCGCTTGATATCGGCATGTGGGCCCACTAATTCTCGAAAGATTTTAAATATCCTCTGCATTTGGTAAGGATAATCTTATCATCCGATAATGTCCTGTGATCTAGGCAATTATCCAAATACAATAACCATATGTTTAGAATCAGAAACAATGGGAAATAATGATTTGGATATTGTATCTAAGCATCCTAAGATCCTTTGTCTCAACAAAGTAATCCAAATATCCGAAATCACAAGCACCCAAAAAAGACTTGAAAAGGATTGACGAAAGATTAAAAATTGATTAGAAGTGAAAAGATGTTTAGAAGAAAACGATTTGACCCTAAGCATAATCCTCTATTCTATACCTAATTGATAGCTTTATTTATGTCGAAACCACAGCCTAATGAGATCTTTTAGTTTTTTGGATTATTTGTCTGTGTTGGAATATAATCAATGGCTATTAATACGATGATCTAAACATTGTAAGGATCTTCATAGTATTGTAATAATTCTTGAAAGATTTTAAATATCCTCTGCATTTAGTAAAGATAATCTAATCATCCGATAATGTCCTGTGATTTAGGAAATCATCTAGATACAATAACCATAACCCAATAACAGATCAGTTATCTTTTAAACATCTTGAAGTCCATTGAAGGATCATTAAAGATTATTAATGATCCAAGTATCCGAAACCACAATCAACCGAAAAATTTTTGAAAAGGATTTAGAATATTGATTTGTTTTGCATTCAGATGATTTGATGACGAAAATATTAAGGAATATTTGAGAGGTAAATATTATTAGAAAGAGTTTGGCTCATTTTTAAATAGACAATCTTTTTTTGTATCTAATTTAGTTGAATTGATGTCGAAACCGAAACCTAATGAGATGTTTTATTGTCCTGGATTATTGGCTAATATTAGATGTTTATATATAATTGAAGATTTCTGATTGGGGAAAATGGACTGGGTTATTTAATATTAGCATATACCCACTAATTTTCAAAATGGAAAATGGATGACGGACTGCACGATATTGTACACATAATTATATCCACTGATTTTTGAGTTTGACATACTTTAAAATATTGTTTCATTATTCATAATTGAATTTTCTAAACATACAATTACTGTAGGTTAATTATAAGTTCGTTTCTTTACCGTTGACTTCCCTGAGTTACCAACCGATTCTGAAGTCCATAAATTTTCAATAATTACTAAGTTGCTCTGACAACAAAAAACTAATCTAATTCATTTGAAAAAGTGATAATACACTATCATGAAACGAGTTGACCAACTAATTTTAATTAGCTGTTTGTCATTAGCAATCATGAGCGGCGAGTTTAATAATTGAAACCGAATTTTAACTTGGCATTGAGTCACGCATAAGCGCGATACGGAAAAGGCTTACGCAGATTACAGTAAAAATGAATACGTCAGTAAAAAACAATACTTAAAAATCTCATACGATCAATTCAGAGATGGACTTAAATTTTGAAGTTCAGGTATGTCCTCCTTGAACTTAGACAAGTTTTTGCTGAATTTAGGTTCATCTCTGACGTAACTTTGGTAAATATTTTTTCCACTCTGATAAGATTTTCGTCGAGTAATGAGTTATGTTTGGTTGCGTAAGAAATACAGCAAAGCGTTCCTGGAAATGCGTATGTAATACTTGAATCGATACATGTCAGTTGTTATCAACGTTTTTTCTTTCGGCCTAATAATACCCTTTCAACCTGCTACGCGTTATCAGTGATGGTTAACCGCGCGGCTAATCGTTTGCATGTATACTCGGTTGTCGTATATAAAGAATTAACTCTATGGCGATTACGAGAAATGTCGCCAATGTATAATTGCCGCGGTCGATAATTTCGATGTTACGCTGCTCCCGGCTATAAATTATTACAAGCGATTGCCTTTTACCTTCCCCGAAAATAGCTCGGCCACGCTAATGGATCGGAAAATGAAAAGTGAAAAATTGACTGCTTTGTTGGCTGTAAATGATATACTGCTCATTGAAGGTTTCCAGGTTGAAGGTCGTTTTTAGGAAATTGCTTGTATAATAGAACTGGCCTTTATTATACTTGACTTTTATCAAACAATTACTAACAATTAATCACCTTAGGGGCCGTACTTAAATTACGTGACGTACGTAATTTTCAGTTTCCAAAAATGTTTTACTAATTATTGCTTGTAGCATTAGACATGGTGTCCGAGAACATCATTTTCAAAATTTCCTTATTTTTCGTTGTCTAATTTTTCATTGTTCTTGCTCATTAGTATCAAAATACCAGCATTTTAATCTTGAAATACTTTTAACATAGAATCTTTTATAAACTGAATGAAACAGTATTTCAGATACAAATTTAAAATTTATTAATTTATTTTAAACAAACAGATGTCTTTTCTGCTATGAAAGATGACTTTTTAACAAAATACTTGAATTTTGACAAAAATAATTAAATTTTTAGCATAATAGTTGAATTTTCAACCTTAAAAGATAAATTCCCCAAAAAAAGTGGCATAGTTTATATTACAATCGAAAAAGATAAAAATTATACCTGAAATAAAAAAGTTTTTTAAAACCAAAAAGACGAATTTTCGAAAAATAAAGATTTTTCACTGAAGAATGAAAATTTTACATAAATTTGTTGAAGCTTCAAGCCAAAAGACGAATTTTCTCTACAAAGATTAGATTTACAAACAAGAAGTATGACTTCAGCAAAAAGTTATTTTTCAACGAAACTGATGCATTTTTACCCAACAAAAATGAAATTTCGAACCAAGAAAATTAATTTTGTTTCACCAGAAAAGAATTTTCAGCTAAAAAAGATCAATCTTAAAAAAATGGAAAAGTTACATTTTCAGTTAGAAAATTAATTTTAAAAAGAAAAAAAAACACTTTTCCACTAAACAGTTAAATACTTAACCAAAGACATCAAAAATATAAAGTTAAAAAAAAATAGTTGAATTTTCTGTTAAAAAATATTTTAGTTGATTTTTCACGATCGAAATATGAATTTTTAACCAAAAATAAGTTTCTACAAAATAAAACTGAATTTTCAATCCAAAAAGACGAATTTTTACCCAAAAAGGATGACTTTGAACAGATGAATTTTTAATAAAAAAGGACAAATTTTTTTTCAAAGTTGAACTTTCACACAGAAAAGCTTTCAGTTCATTTTTTAACACCAAAATATAAATTTTGAACAAAAAGTAAATTTTCTACGAAATAGTTAAATTTTCGTTTTTTTTTAACAGAAAATCAATCTTTTTGGTTGAAAAATAAATCCTTTTTGTTATAATTTCCACTACTTTGTTGAAAATTGAACACAAATCTTGACATTTTTTTTTTTTTGGTTAAAAATTCATCTTTTTTAGTTGAAAATTCAACTGTTTGTTTGAAAATTCACGAATTTTTGGTTGAAATTTTGTTTTTCGTTAAAAAGTCTAATATTATACTTTTTGTTGAAAATTATTTTTTTTTTAGATTGCAGTATTTGTTTAAAAATTCAATTTGTTTGTCAGAAGTTTATTCTTTTTGTGGAAAATTCAACTATTTTATCGAAAATTCGTCTTTTTGCGACGAAAATTACTTTTTTGTTAATGATTTAATTATTTTGTTAAACATTATTTTAACTTTAAAATTCAACGATTTTGTTAACATTTTTATCTTATTCTGACCAAAGAATCTTTTTGTTTTGAAATTCGTCTTTTTTCTTTGGAAATTCATCTTTTTTGGTAAAAATTTAATCTTTTTCGTCCAAAATGCAACTGCTTGGTTAAAAAATAATCTGTTTTGGTTGAAGATTTAACTATTTTTTTGAAAAATCATTTTTTTCGAAAAATAATTTGTTTACTAAAAATTGAACAAGTCCAGTTGAAGATTTATGATTCTAGTTGATAATTTATCTCTTTAGTTGAATATTCAGTTATTTTATTCAAAATTCTTTTTATTTTTTGCTATAATTATTATTTTAATCATAAATTTAACTGTTTCATTTTTTATTTGTAAAGTTATGTTTTTTTGTTGAAAAGCTCAGTAAACCTATAGAAATACTTTAAGACGAAAAAAAAATATTTCTAGATTCTTAGAGATTTTTTAGCTCAATAGAGAAGAAATATAATTTTTCCCTTCCCTGAAATTAAAAATGTTTTTAAAACATTCCCTGTTGGTTCCAGGAAATTGTAAATGTTTAGAATTACTTTTAAAATAAAAATTAATTTCCAGAGTTATAGAGATTTATAGCCTAATATAGGAAAATTGGAATTTTCCTCGCACTTTAAAATATAAAATTTTGTTTGATATCATATGTTTGAAAGAAACAAATTTTTTGTTTGAACTAAGGTAACATTTTGTTTTTTATAAATAAAAAATATCTATCTTATTGATTCAAACAAATAATTTGTTTCGTTATTTGTTTTTGTTATTTAAAATAATAAGTAAGGTCAAATAAAGAATTTCATTGAACCAAATAAACATTTGTTTGATCCCATATCAAAAAAAAAATTTGATTCAAATAAAATTTGTTTGAACCAAGTAAACATTTTTCTCAGTTCAGAATTTATGATAACAATATCCAGCTTTAGGTTCATAAATTATTCAGATCATTCATAAGGCAACATCCGCAAAAGTGTATCATTTTGATCTGAAGATGATAATCAGAATGATATTGGCCGGTTTGATATCCCAGGGTTTACTGTGATATCCTCAAATAAACACTGAACAAATCGGCTAGTTGAGCCAACTATTTATTTTGCGAGATAGGATACTGCTATTTTATCAGTTGATACTGCTTTTCTATTAGTTGGCACACCAATTCCATTAGTTGCAGTGACTATTCATCTAGTATCACCAACTAAGAAAATGATCGTCCCAACTAATAAAATAGCACTACCATACCTTACAAACTAGTTTCCATTTGTGTTGAGCGAATGATTTGAAAATACCACTAGGAAAAATGTCGCTCATTGACGAATCAGATGAAAATTTTCTGCCTTTTAGCACTTCCTCTCCAGAATGGCTCACTTGAAAAGACCAAAGTGTCCCTATAAAGGATCCTGTCACTCGTCGAGAAAGTCGAACGGTTTCATCTCCAATCCAATCCTCGAAAGCTAAGCGGCGAGGAGTCAAAAAGCGTGAAAACTCGATCCGCAGTTTTGAATGCAAGCCGGTCGATTTGGACGCGTGTACAAGTCGAACGACGCGTATAATCCGCTTAAGCAGCCTCGCCATTATTATTGTCGGCGAGTATGGAAGCGCCCTGCAAATAACTTTCACGCCTCGGAGGCTTTTTTCCTTTTTTTTTTATTCTCGCATGCAACTGACTTCGTGCGACTAATCCGAGAACCGGAAATGATTGGCAACCGTTTAGATTTCAACAAGGATTAGAATTGTATTTTTCGGGTTTGACGTGCACTACCTATATGGCAGACCTTCCTCCAAACCCAGCAACCCAAACTGCCTGTCACCTTCCTTCCTTCTTTTTGTCTTTTTTGACGACACAATCTTCCGGCAGATCTCATTCACAGATTAATTTTTCAATCTACATTCCAGATTCTATCCCTGGAAAAGGGTGCGAATTCGATATTCAAATTGGGGCATTTCTTTTTTGGGAGACCAAAAAATATATTTTCGGTGGGATTAATCCAATGAGAATTTGTGAGGTTAATAAGAGTGTCTACCCGACGGATGATTGTGAATTCCCGGTTTTCTCACGGTGAATTTTTCATTTTTCCCGATCTGGGAATTATACTTCTTGCTGATCAGTTATCTTTTAAACTTTATGAACAAGCTCATCGTATCAACCATCTCGTAATCCAAAAATTCGAAACCAGAATCACCCAACAAAGTGTCGAAAAGGATTTAGAATATTGATTTATTTTGAATTCAGGTGAATTGATGACGAAAATACTGTGAAAGTAGATTGAGAAAAGATTAGAAATCGATTAGGAATGGAAAGATGGTGCTTAGGAGAAAACAGCTTTACGCTGAGCATTGTTCATTTTTATTTGTTTAATCCTGCTTTCTACGTTATTCAAATTGATTGATGTCGAAACCCCAACCTAATGAGATTTTTTAGTGTTTTGGATTATTTGCTGATGCTGGATGTTTGTATATCATTGAAGATGCTTGATAGAAGAAAATGCACCAAGTGTCGTTTGATATTGGCATGTATACCACTGATCCAAATACCATAACTATTTGTCGAGAATCAGAAACAATGGGGAATTATTGTTTATCTGGATATTGTATCTGACACTTGCAGATCAATTATCGTGTTAGCATCCTGAAGTCCGTCTCAACAAAATAATTCAAATATTCGAAACCAAAAACCGCCAACAAAGTTTTTAAAAGGATTTAGAATATTGATTTATTTTGAATTCAGATGAATTGATGACGAAAATACTGTGACTAAAGATTGAGGAAAGATTAGAAATCGATTAGAAATGGAAAGATGGTGCTTGGGAGAAAACAACTTTACCCTGAGAATTGTTCATTTTTATTTGGATAGTCTTGCTTTCTACCTAATTCAGATTTATTAATGTCGAAACCACAACTTAATGAGATCCTTTAGTGTTTTGGATTATTTGCTGATGCTGGATGTTCGCATATCATTGAAGATGCTTAATAGGCAAACATGAACCAACTGTTGTTTGATATTGGCATAAATACCCACTGACTTTCGAGATAATTCTCGAAAGATTTAACCTATCCTCTGCATTCAGTAAAGATCATCTAATCATCCTATGATGCCTTGTGAT
>JAABKJ010000727.1:0-14653 GCA_011634705.1 Andricus grossulariae | reverse complement strand
GAAATATCCTCAGAAGTATTCTGCTCCCTTTCCAGTTCTATTTATGTCCATTAATGTCTTATTTCGTGATCCAAGTCCAGACAATCCTATGAAATACTCCTATAAGTATATTGCCCCATTTTCAGCTCTATTATTGGCTTTCTATAACCTATTTCTCGATCCAAATATAGAAAATTCTCAGGAATATCCTTAGAAGTATTCTGTCCCCTTTCCAGCTCTATGCAAACCTGTATACGTCTTATTTCCTAATCCAACTCTCAAAATCCTTAGAATTATTCTCACCCCTTTTCAGCTCCATCCATCGCTATTAATGTCTTATTTCCTGATCTCACTATTGAAAATCCTTCGAAATATCCTTGGAAGTATTATGCCTCCTTTCCAGCTTCATTTATCGCCTATTTCCTGATCCAACTCCAGAAAGTCCTTAGAAATATCCTCATAAGT
Source organism: Andricus grossulariae (assembly GCA_011634705.1). Lineage (NCBI taxonomy): Eukaryota > Metazoa > Arthropoda > Insecta > Hymenoptera > Cynipidae > Andricus > Andricus grossulariae. Next base: position 14,209 of record JAABKJ010000727.1, on the reverse strand, counting down.
ATCCTGCCCCCTTTCCATCACTTTTTATAACTATTAATCATTTATACCCTTTCTCCTAATAAAAATCTAGAAAATTTTCAGAAATACCTTCATAAGTGTGCTGCCCCCTTTCCAGCTCAATTTATATCCTATTTCTGATTCAATTTCGGAATATCATTAGAATGATTCTGAACTCCCTCCAGCTGTATTTATGGACATTAATGTCTTATTTCCTGATCTAACTTTAGAAAATCCTCAGAAATATCCTTATAAGTATTCTGCCCCCTTTCCAGCCTAATTTATGGCCTATTTCCTGATCCAACTTTAGAAAATCCTCACAAATATCCTCATAAGTATCCTGCCTCGTTCCCAGCTCTATTTGTAATTATGAATTATTTATACCCTCTTTCCTAATAAAACTCTAGAAAATTATTAGGAATACCCTTATAAGTGTCCTGCCCCCTTTCCAGCTCTATTCATAATTATGAATTATTTATACCCTCTTTCCTAATAAAACTCTAGAAAATGATTAAGAATACCCTTATAAGTGTCTGCCCCCCTTCCAGCTTTATTTATGATCCTTTTCCTGATCCAACTCCGGAATATCCTTTTTAGTGTTTGGCACGCGACATGAAACTAGAAATATTTTTTCTTCAAAATCGAACTTGAATAATTGGTAAATAACAAAATGAAGAAATTTCCCGCAATTTTATTTTATTTAAGACTTTTCAAGTCTTTGAATTAGTCTTATTTTTAAATGAATGCGGAACTCGGCAGTCTCGGCACGCGACATTAAACTAATTTTTTCCAAAATATAAAGTTATATCATTTTTAAATAACAAAATGAAAAAAATTTCCGCAATTTAATTTTATTTAAGACTTTTCAAGACTTTGGATTAGTCTTAAAATTAAATGAATGCAGAAATCGGCACGCGACATAAAACCAAAAATATTTTTTCTTCAAAATATGAACATGAATAATTTTTAAATAACAAAATGAAAAATTTCCCGCAATTTAGTTTCATTTAAGATTTTTAAACTCATTCAATTAGTCTTATTTTTAAATGAATGCGGAACTCGGCAGTCTCGGCACGCGACATTGAACTAATTTTTTTCAAAATATAAAGTTATATCATTTTTAAATAACAAAATGAAAAAATTTTCCGCAATTTAATTTTATTTAAGACTTTTCAAGTCTTTGGATTAGTCTTAAAATTAAATTAATGCAGAACTCGGCACGCGACATTAAATTAAATTTTTTGTTCTCCAAAATATGAACTTATATCATTAAAAAAAAAAATATTGACAAATGTCCCACAATTGATTCTCATTTAAGACTTTTCGAGTCTTTGGAATAGTCTAAATTTTAAATGGATGCGGAACTCGGTACGCGACATTAAACTAATTTTTTTCAAAATATAATGTTATATCATTTATAAATAACAATATATAAAAATGTTCCTTGATTCATTCTTATCTAAGACTTTTTAAGCCTTTGGATTAGTCTAAATTTTAAATGTATGCGGAACTTGGCAAGCGACATTAAATTTAAGTTTTTTTTTCAAAATATAAAGTTATATCATTTTTAAATAACAATATGAAGAAATTTCCCTCAATTGATTCATATTTAAGACTTTTCAAGTTTTCGGATAAGTCCTAATTCTAAATAAATGCTAAACTCGACACGCGATATGAATCTAGAAATATTTCTTCTTCAAAATATGAAGATGAATCATTTTTAAATAACAAAATGAAAAAATTTCCCGAAATATAATTTTATTTAAGACTTTTCAAGACTTTGGATTAGTCTTAAAATTAAATTAATGCGGAACTCGGCACGTGACATTAAACTAATATTTTTCATCTTCAAAATATGAACTTATATCATTTTTAAATAAAAATAATTAAAAATGTCCCACAATTGATTCTTATATAAGACTTTTTAATTCTCTGGATTACTCTAAATTTTAAATGAATGCGTAACTCGTCACGCGATAATTATCTCACACAGAAACCTCTTTGATTGTGGGCCACTTGGCAATTCTCTAACATGACTTTTGCGTGACCAAATTGGCCTCTGAGTATCTCAGAGTCCTTTCAACCTTACCTAAGGTATCAGGAACTACCACTTTACTCAACCCAACTGACATAATTTACATTTAATATTCATGCCCATCATTTTGATCATATAACTCTGATTGTTTCCATAGAAGTCACTTTTTCATTTTTCCAGGGCAGGTGGGGGGGGGGGTGAGATAGGGGAAGGAAATTTGCCCCTGTGCGTGAATCGGATTGTGAATTGTGACCTTAATATAGACTTGATGTTCGGGGAAACGATGGCGCAAGTGACAAATTGCCTTCGTAATCGCGAGCAAGTCCATAACAGCCAGAGCAGTGAGTGTGGCGAAAGACAATTTCAGGGCACTCCACGTTTCACGCACCTCAATTGCATTTGCGTACGCATTAGCTTACCCAGGTGGGGTTTCTCCTGCCTAACTTCCTAATGGTCCTCTATATCATATTCAATCATCAGAATGGAAAATTCATGTTTTATGATTAGGGAAGTCAATTGGATTTCCTTTTTTTTTTGTTATAAAAAATATTTCAGAGGATTTCAAAATATTTGGAAAATATTTCTGAAGATTTTGAAGATTCCAGAAAAATATCAAAATTTCATAAAGATTTCAAAGATTCCTATCAAATATAAAATATTATGAAGATTTTAACAATATTTCAGAAGATTTCACAAAGATTTTAAAAATTTCAGAAAGGTTTCAATGACTTCACGAAGATTTAACAAATATTTCAAAGGTTTCAGAAAAATCTCAAAAATTTCACAAAGATTTTAATGATTCCAAGAAAATTTCAAATATTGTGAAGATTTTGAAAATATTTTAGAAGATTTCAAATGATTTCAAAACATTTCAATATGTTCACATAGATTTCAAAAGATTTCTAAGAATTTCAAATATTCGAAAAGAATTCTTAAAGATTTCTGAATATTCCAAAAATTTTATAAAGTTTTCAACTATTTCAAAAGATTTTTGAAGATTTCAAAGAATTCAAAAATTTTATAAAGGTTTCAACTATTTCAAAAGATTTCTGAAGATATTAAAGATTTCAGAAAAATTCCACAAAGATTTCAAAGATTCCAAAAAAATGTCAAATATTGTGAAGATTTTAACAATACTTCAGAGGATTTCACAAGGATTTCAAAAGCTTCAGAAAGATTTCAAGGATTTCACAAAGGTTTCAAAATATTTCAAAACATCTCAATATTTTCACATTGATGTCAAAAAAGTTCTAAGGATTTCAAATATTTAAAAAGAATTCCTGAAGATTCCCTAAAGATTTCAGAAGATTTCACTAAGATTTCAGAAGTTTCAGAAAGGTTTAACGAATTTCACAAAGATTTCGAAATATTTCGAAACATTTCAATATTTTCACATAGATTTCAAAAGAGTTATCAGGATTTCAAATATTTCAAAAGAATTCCTAAAGATTTCCTGAAGATTTCTGAAGATTCCAAAAAGTTCATGAAGGTTTCAACTATTTCAAAAGATTTCCGAAGATTTCAAATATTTCAGGAAAATTTTAAAAATTTCGCAAAGATTTCAGAAAGTCCAAACAAGAATTAAAATATTGTGAAGATTTGAAAAATATTTCACAAAGATTTCGAAACATTTCCATATTTTCACATGGATTTCAAAAAAATTCTAAGGATTTTAAATATTTTAAAAGAATTCCTAAAGATTTCTAATGATTCCAAAAATTTCATAAAACTTTCAACTATTTCAAAAGATTTGCGAAGAATATAAGGATTTCAGAAAAATTTCAAATATTTCACAAAGATTTCAAAGATTTCAGAAAAATTTCACAAAGATTTTAATGATTCCAACAAAAATGTCAAATATTGTGAAGATTCTAACAATATTTCAGAAGATTTCACGTAGATTTCAAAAATTTCAGAACAGTTTCAAGGATTTCAGAAAGATTCCAAAATATTTCAAACCTTTCCAATATTTTCACAAAGATTTCTAAAGATTTCTAAGAATTTCAAATATTCAAAAAGAATTCTTAAAGATTTCTGAATATTCCAAAAATTTTATAAAGGTTTCAACTATTTCAGAAGATTTTTGAAGATTTCAAAGACTTCAGACAAATTTCAAAGATTCCAAAAAGATTTCAAATATTGTGAAGATTTTTAAAATATTTCAGAAGATTTCACTAAGATTTCAAAAATTTCAGAAAGGTTTCAAGAATTTCACAAATATTTCGAAACATTTCAATATTTTCACATAGATTTCAAAAGATTTCTAAGGATTTTAAATATTTCAAAAGAATCTTTAAAGATTTCCTGAAGATTTCTAATGATTCCAAAAGGTTCATAAAGGTTTCAACTATTTTAAAAGATTTCCAAAGACTTTAAAGATTTCAGAAAAATTTCAAAAATTTCACAAAGAGTTCAAAAATTCCAAAAAGATTTCAAATATTGTGAAGATTTCAAAAATATTTCAGAACATTTCACAAAGATTTAAAAAATTTCAGAAAGGTTTCAAGGATTTCACAAAGATTTCGAAACATTTCAATATTTTCACATAGATTCCAAAAGACTTCTAAGGATTTTAAATATTTTAAAAGAATTCCTAAAGCTTTATAATAATTCCAAAAATTTCATAAAACTCTCAACTATTTCAAAAGATTTGCGAAGATTATAAGGATTTCAGGAAAATTTCAAAAATTTCACAGAGATTTCAAAAATTCCAAAAAAATTTCAAATATTGTGAAGATTTTAAATATATTTCAGAATATTTCACAAAGATTTAAAAAATTTCAGAAAAGTGTCAAGGGTTTCACAAAGATTTAAAAATATTCCAAAATATTTCTAAAGATTTCAAAGATTTCAGAAAATTTCACAAATATTTTAATGATTCCAACAAAAATTCAAATATTGTGAAGATTTTAACAATATTTCAGAAGATTTCACGTGGATTTCAAAAATTTCAGAACAGTTTCAAGGATTACCGAAAGATTTCAAAATGTTTCAAAACATTTCAATATTTTCACATAGATTTCAAAAGATTTCTAAAAATTTCAAATATTTAAAAAGAATTCCTAGAGATTTCTGAAGATTCAAAAAATTTGATGAAGGTTTCAACTATTTCAAAAGATTTCTGATGATTTTAAAGATTTCAGGAAAATTTCTAAAATTGTACAAAGATTTCAAGAAAATTTCACAAAGATTTCAAAGATTCAACAAAAAATTCAAATATTGTGAATACTTTAACAATATTTAACAAAGATTTCAAAATATTTCAAAACCTTTAAATATTTTCACATAGATTTCAAGGATTCCAACAAATTTCAAATATTGTGAAGATTTTAACGAAATTTCAGAATAATTCACAAATATTTCAAAAATTTCAGTAAAGTTTCAAAGATATCACAAAAATTTAAAAACATTTCAAAATATTTCTGAAGATTTCAAAGATTTCAGAAAAATTTCACAAAGATTTCAAAGATTACCAAAAAATTGCAAATATTGTCAAGATTTTAACAATATTTCAGAAGATTTCAAAAAGATTTCAAAATTTGTCTGGAAAGGTTTCAAGAATTTCACAAAGATTTAAAAATATCCTTGAAGATTTCTGAAGATTCCAAAAATTTTATAAAGGTTTCAACTATTTCAAAAGATTTTCAAAGATTCTAAGAAAAATCCAAATATTGTGAAGATTTCAAGAAGATTTCAGAAGGTTTCACTGAGATTTCAAAATTTTCAGGAAGGTATCAAGGATTTCACAAAGATTTAAAAATATTTCTAGACATTTCAATATTTTCACATAGATTTCAAAAGGGTTCTAAGGATTTCAAATATTTAAAAAAATTTCTAAACATTTCTGAAGATTAAAAAAATTTGATGAAGGTTTCAACTATTTCAAAAGATTTCTGACGATTTTAAAGATTCAAACAAAAAATTCAAATATTGTGAAGATTTTAACAATATTTCCCAAAGATTTCAAAATATTTCAATATTTTCACATAGATTTCAAAGATTCCAAAGAAATTTCAAATATTATGAAGATTTTAATAATATTTCAGAAGATTTCACAAAAATTTCAGAAAGGTTTCAAGGATTTCACAAAGATTTTAGAATATTTCTAAATATTTCTGAAGATTTCGAAGATTTCATCAAAATTTCACAAAGATTTCGAAGATTCCAAAAAAAATTTTAGTTCTGTGAAGATTTTAACAATATTTCAGAAGATTTTACAAAAATTTCAGAAAGGTTTCGAGGATTTCACAAAGATTTCAAAATATTTCAAATATCTCAAAACATTTAAAGTATTTCACATAAATTTCAAAAGAGTTCTAAGGATTTCAAATATTTAAATAGAATCCTTAAAGATTTCTGAAGATTTCAAAAAATTTATAAAGGTTTCACTAATTCAAAAGATTTCTGAAGATTTTAAAGATATCAGGAAAATTTCAAAAAGATTTCAAAGATTCTAAGAAAATTTCAAATATTTTGAAGATTTGAAAAATATTTTAGAAGATTTCACAAAGATTTCAAAAATTTCAAAAAGGTTTCAATGATTTTACAAAGATTTAAAAATATTTCAGAAGATTTCTGCAGATTTCAAAGACTTTAGTAAAATTTAAAAAATCTCACAAAGATTTTTAAGATTCCAACAAAATTGCAAGTATTGTGAAGATTTTAACAATATTTCAGAATAATTTACAAAGATTTCAAAAATGTCAGAAACGTTTCAAGGATTTCACAAAGATTTAAAAATATTTCGGAAGATTTCAAATATTTCAGAAAAATTTCAAAAATTTCACAAAGATTTTAAAGATTTGAACAAAATTTCAAATATTGTGAAGATTTTAACAATATTTCACAAAGATTTTGAAATATTTCAAATATTTCATACCACTTCAACATTTTCACATAGATTATAAAAGAGTTCCAAGGATTTCAAATATTTAAAAAGAATTCCTCAAGATTTATGAAGGTTCCAAAGATTTCATGAGGGTTTCAATTAATTCAAAAGATTTTTGAAGATTTTAAAGATTTCAGGAAAATTTAGAAAATTTTACAAAGATTTTAAATATTCCAACAAAATTTCAAATATTGTGAACATTTTAAAAATATTTCGAAAGATTTCACAAAGATTTCAAAAATTTCAGAAAGGTTTCAAGGATTTCACAAAGATTTCAAAATATTTCAAGACATTTCAATATGTTCACATAGATTTCAAAAGAGTTCCAAGGATTTCAAATATTTAAAAAAGTTCCTAAAGATTTCTGAAGATTCAAAATATTTGATAAAGGTTTCGACTATTTCAAAAGATTTCTGACGATTTTGATGATTTCAGGAAAATTTCACAAAGATTTCAAAGATTAAAAAAAAGATCAAATATTGTGAAGATTCTAGCAATATTTCACAAAGATTTCAAAAATATTTCAAACATTTCAAAATATTAAAAAAATTTCACACAGATTTCAAAGATTCCAAAAAATTTCAAATATTGTGAAGATTTTAAAAATATTTCAGAAGATTTCACTAAGATTTCAAAAATTTCAGAAAAGTCTCAAAAATTTCACAAAGATTTCAAAATATTTCAAAACATTTCAATATTTTCACGTAGATTTCATAAGATTTCTAAGAATTTCAAATATTAAGAGGGAATTCTTAAAGATTTCTGAAGATTCCAAAAATTTTATAAAGGGTTCAACTATTTCAAAAGATTTTTGAAGATTTTAAAGACTTCAGACAAATTTTAAAGATTTCAAATATTGTGAAGATTTGAAAAATATTTTAGAAGATTTCACTAAGATTTCAAAACTTGCAGAAAGGTTTCAAAAATTTCACAAAGATTTCGAAATATTTCGAAACATTTCAATATTTTCAAATAGATTTCCAAAGTGTTCTCAGAATTTCAAATATTTTTAAATAATTCGTAAAGATTTCCTAAATATTTCTGGAGATTCCAAAAATTTCATAAAGGTTTCAACTATTTCAGAATATTTCCGAAGATTTTAAATATTTCAGGAAAATTTCACAAAGATTTCAAAAATTCGAAAAAAAATTAAAATGTGGTGAAGATTTTAAATATATTTCAGAATATTTCACAAAGATTTCAAAAATTTCAGAAATGTTTCAAGGATTCAAAAAAGATTTTAAATAGATTTCATATCGATTTCAAAGGATTTCAAACGATTTCAAATTTTTGAAAAAATTTCAAAGATTAAGCAAAGATTTCACAAATATTTCTCAAGATTTCATTAAGATTTCTTCAAGCTTACAAAGATTTCACAAAGAGTTCACAAAGCTTTCAGAGATTTGAAAATATTTCAAAAGTTTTCAACGATTTCACAAAGATTTCAAAAGATTTCGGACAATTTTAAATAACGCAAAAGATTTTTAAGTTTTCCTACATATTTCACGTAGACTTTAAAAGATACCCGAATATAAGCCACACCCGAATATAAGCCACACCCGGATATAAGCCAAACCCGGATATAAGTCAAACCCCAATTTTCGAGCTCTTGAAACCAAAAAAAAAGGTGCAGCTTATATGCGGGTAAATATGGAAATATGCATCAAAATTTCAACAATTCCAGACTTCATAGACATAGAAATAAATCTGGTGTCAGTTTACAGTGGCGAGTGTTATAATAATTGCAAAGGTGTTGCCGTGGCTGTTATGCGAATAAATTTAGTCACGCATTGAGAGGAAACTTTATAGGTAAAAATTCAACGGCAAGTCACTGTCATATCGAATTATGCGTACCTAAGGTTTCGCAAAGTGCGTACCTACACACGCAATTCTCGAATTTCACGTAGCATTCCTTGCCGTCAGCGACTGTGAATGAGAATGAGAATAAAAATGAGAATGCCAACTTTGCTGCTAACAGGTACGCAACATTGCCTGTCACTCTCGCCCAATTGAATGGTCCAATTTCATCATTAATGTGTGAGAACCGATTAATATTTCATTTTTTATTTATATGTCTCAAATTCACACATTTTTCAACATATCTTTCATCCCAGGCGGAAATATTAGATATAGTTTATATATAGTGTAAAGTGTTATATATGATATTCATTTGTTTTATACATTTTTTATATAAAACAAATGAACATTATATATGATACTTCACACTATACATATAAACTATATGTCATATTTCCGCCTGGGATTCATAGACCAATTCTCAAGCATCTTGTTTGACACTTTATCGAAAAAATATGTTTGAGTTTAACAATGAATTTGTTTGATTTATATAAACTTCGTGTCAAATAAGTAAAATTTGTTTAAATCAGAGTGTATTGAAACAAATTTTGTTTGAATCAAACAAACATTTTCCTCAATGTATGAACGACAAACATATTAGGTAAAGTTAACGTAATCTGATCACGGCAATTTTTATGTTGCAATGGAATTTGGTTTGAGGGCTAATTTTTTTTTTAATAATAAAAAATAAAAATGTTTCAAATAAAATCTCGATGCCACAAAAAGGCATTATTTATTTTTTTTTCAGAGGAAGGTATGAGTTTACTATACAGGTCCTGAACATATTGCGGTGAGATTGCAAATGTTTTTCGAGACAAAATTCAAATGTCACGTTTGACTTGATATTGATTATTATTTAATTCCAAACGTGCTTCAATATTCATTATAATTTTCACGATGAAAAAGATTTGGCAAAGAAATTAAATGGCAAGAGATATAAAAAATTGTGAGTTATTATTAATTCACAAAAAGTGATCTTTGAAATCTTTGAAGAAATATTTGCAAATATTCTAAAATCGTCACAAAATCTTTGAAATATTTTCCAATCTTTGAAAGCTTCGTGAAATCTCTATGAAATCTTTAAAATCATTCTGAAATCTTTGTGAAATCTTTGACATTTTTTGAGTGACTGGAATTCCTGGGAAACCTTCTGAAATCGATCTGAAATCATGAAAATCTTTATGAAATCTTCGTGAAATCTTCATGAAATCTTTTAAAATGTTTGAAACCTTTTTGAAATCTTCAGGAAAACTTTGAAATCTTTCGCAATATTTGAAATTGTTACAAATTTTTTTAAGTCTTTGTGAAATCATTGAATCCTTTTGAAATATTAGAAATATTTATAAATCTTTGACAGCTTTGTGAAATCTTTGTAAAATCTTCGTGTAATATTTGCAAGCTTTATGAAATCTTGATGAAATCTTTAGGAATATTTCAGAAATCTTTGCAAAATCTTAAAAAAATGTTGAGAGATTGGAATTCCTTAAAAATATTTTGAAATCTATGTGAAATCATAGAAAATCTTTATGAAATGTTCGTAAAATCATTATGAAATCTTTGAATGATTTAAAATGTTTGAAACCTTTCTGAAATTTTTAGACAAATTTTAAAATCTTTTGCATTATTTAAAGTTGTTAGAGATCTTTTGAAATTTTTGAAACCTATCTGAAGTTTTTGAAATCTTTGTGAAATCTTCTGAAATATTGTTAAAATCTTCACAATATTTGAAAATTTTTTGGAATCTTCGAAATCTTTGTGGAATTTTCCTGAAATCTTTAACATCTTCAGAAATCTTTTGAAATAGTTGAAACCTTTATGAAATTTTTGGAATCTTCAGAAATCTTTAGGAATTATTTTTAAATATTTGAAATCTATGTGAAAATATTTCAATGTTTTGAAATATTTTGAAATCTTTGTGAAATATTGTTAAAATCTTCACAATACTTTAATTTTTTTTTTGAATCTTTGAAATCTTTGTGAAATCTTTGAAACCTTTCTGAATTTTTTGAAATCTTTGTCAAATCCTCTGAAATTTTGTTAAAATCTTTACAATATTTGAATTTTTTTTGGAATCTTTGATAAATTTTAGTTCATAATTAAAAATATGTAATGTTTTTGGAATCTTCAGAAATCTTTAGGAAATCTTTAGGAATTCTTTTTGAATGTTTAAAATCATTAGAACTCTTTTGAAATCTATGTGAAAATACGAAAATGTTTTGAAATTTTTGTGAAATCCTCGAAATCTTTCTGAAACCTCGAAATCTTTCTGAAATTTTTGAAATTTTTGTGAAATCTTCTGAAATATTGTTAAAATCTTCACAACATTTTCATTTTTTTGGCATCTTTGAAATATTTGTGAAATTTTTCTGAAATGTTCAGAAATATTTCGAAATATTTTTAAATCTTTGTGAAATCCTTGAAACCTTTCTGAACATTTTGAAATCTCTGTGAAATATTCTGAAATATACTAAAAATCTTTAAAATATCAAAATTTTTTTTGGAATCTTTGAAATCTTTGTGAAATTTTTTAAACTTTCCTGATATCTTTAAAATCTTCAGAAATCTTTTGAAATAGTGAAACCTTATACAATTTTTGGAATCTTCAGAAATCTTTAAGGATTCTTTTTAAATATTTTAAATCCTTAGAACTCTTTTGAAATCTATGTGAAAATATTGAAATGTTTTCAAATATTTGAAATCTTTTGAAATCTTTGTGAAATCTTTGAAATTTTTGTAAAATCTTCGGAAATATTGTTAAAATCTTCACAGAATTTGAAAATTTTTTCAAATCTTTGAAATCTTAGTGAAATTTTTCTGAAATTTTTCTGAAATCTTTGAAATCTTCAGAAATATTTTGAAATCTTTACGAAATCTATGAAACCTTTCTGAAATTTTTATGAAATCTTTTGAAATATTGTTAAAATCTTCACAATATTTGAAATTTTTTTGGAATCTTTGAAATCTATGTGAAATCTTTTTTGAACTCTTGAAATCCTTTGAATTCTTTGAAAGCCTTATGAAATCTTTATAAGATCCTTGTCATCTTTGTGAAATATTTATGAAATCTTTAAAACCTTTCTGAAATCTTTGAAATCTTTAGCAATATTTGAAATCGTTAGAAATCTTTTGAAATTTTTTTGTATTTTTTCAAATCTTAAAAAACTTTATCAAAGTTTTGTGAAATTTTTATCAATTTTACAACATATTTGTGAAATATTTTGTAATTCTTTGAAAACTTTCTGAAATCTTTCCGAAATCTTCTAAAATCTTTAAAATCTTTTAAAAAATTTGACCATTCTAATCTAAAAATAATTTTCTTTGTCAAGTTTTGAAATTGATTTGGATCGTTTTCAAATCAAAACCGTTTAATATATATTTTTTAAATTTCCAAAGGTTTCAATTCCAAATAGATAATTATTGTTTCCAAAATTAAAAAATTCTTAAAATTTCAACATTTTCTTCAAAATTGAATTCAATTAATTAGTAAGTGGATTTATTGATTTTGTAAACAATTATATAATTGCTTTTTAAGAAAGTAGTTTATAATTTTTTTTCAGTGAGAAAAATGTTTTTGTCTTTGGTTAATATCTGAGCCAGAAATATATTTCTTTTAAATCTAACAAGTCATTTTTAATAAAAAAACTATATTTGTAATGCAATAACAATCTTATTATTTAACCAAATTTAAGGCACACTGTGAAACTTATTTTATAACATAACTTTTTTTTTTAATTTTAATTTGAGAAAATAAAATTTATTTTATAAAAACTATAGGAATCTATTTAGATTCTATGGGGTTTCATGCTTTTTATGGGGAAATTTATCTCAAAGTCTTGGTTACAATATAGGGGTGAAATGTCATGATTCAAGTGGGTTGAGAATGAAATGTTGGACCATAACATTATCCATGGTGTTTTTTCCCCCTAGAGGTGACGACACCGTAACATAATACACTGGGGTCAGATTCTACCCCATTAGGGTTACTGCCTTTACACACAATACATGGAAAAGAGATGTTAAGCTGAAAATTTAATTTTTTTATATTTATTCATTATTAAAAAAATTTTTTATTAAAATTAGTACAGAGTATCTTAATCAATGGGGAACTTCATGGTCTTTGGGAAACGGGTTAATATTAATTATCCATCAAAATTTCTCGGATTTTCTTTCAATTTTCCAGGTTATTTAAATTTTTTTATTTTAATTTTTCAAACTACATTTACAATTTCAAGTACCCAATTAAATAAGAATAAATTGAAAAATCAAATCCGGAAAAAGAAAAATTCTACATTTGAATTTTGAAGAATTTAGGATCGAAAATGAAAAATTAAAGAGTCTCAAAATAGAAATATTAAAAATTGCAACTGTAATCGAAAGGTGGGGACCACTAAAATTAAACAATTTTTGTTTAAAGTTCTTTAAATAGAAAAAATATTTAAATTTAACATTAAACATTGAAAAATTCAATTGGGACTTTCAATTTGACAATGACTCATTTATAAATAACTTTAAAGGCTTTTAATTGGAAATTGAACTTATTTATGAATAATTGATCGAAAATTAATTAAATTTTAATAATTTATGTACGATTTTGAAGAATTTAAATATCAAAAGGGACGATTTGTATTGCAAAAGATTTTTAATTATTGTTAGTTACTTTTTTATTTAGTTAGTTATTTTTAATTATTCTTAGTTAAAAATTTTATTATTTGTTTATTCTTTATTTTTTTTTAATTATTCTTTTTGGTTAAAAATTCAACTGTTTTATTGAAAATTATTCTTTTTTGGTTGAAAATTCAACTATTTTGCAGAAAATAAACTTTTTATTGAAATTTCATATTTTGTTGTTTGAAATTTAACTAAATTTTTTTTTGGTAGAAAATTTAACAACATTTTTTTCTAATTTAATTGTTGAAAGTTGATACATTTTCATTATTTTTTTTTAATATCTTCATTTTTGTTAAAATTTCATTTTTTTCAAATTAATTTTGTTAACTGAAAAATTAACTATTTCGGTTGAAGATTTATCATATTAGGAGTTATTTCGTTGATAATTGATATTTTTTAATTGAAAATTCCACTACTTGAGTAAAATTTTAAACATTTTGTTCAAAATATTTTATTTAAGGTTCATTTTTTTAGTTGAAAATTTATTTTTTTTTTGTTGAAAATTCGATTTTCTTGTTGAAAATTATTTTTGTCAACTAATAATGTAACTTTTTTATTTATTGTTGAAAATTATTCATTTTCAGTTAAAAATTCAACAATTTTTTGTAAATTTATGTATTGTATTCTAAATTCATCTGTTTTGGTAATGAACTTATCATCTTGCTTAAAAATTCAACTACATGCTTCAAAGTTGAACTACTTTGTTAAAATATCATTTTATCAATTGTGTACAATATTCTAGATTTTCGAATCTATTACACTAT
>JAABKJ010000726.1:0-45908 GCA_011634705.1 Andricus grossulariae | reverse complement strand
CTGTCTCGAATCAACTTACAACCACCAGTCTGCATAGAAACAATAGTCAAAGAGCCTAATCTTGCTGCATGTTCCTGCATTGTAAATTTCCTTAAAGATTGTTCTCTTCGCATATAATTCATTAGTTTCTACGCTGAACCTCTCTGTATAAATGCATAGCACTTACTTTACCAAATGTAAATTCAAATGTATTACACTCCTTATATATTATAAACTATCCTGTGAGCGCTCAATACTCAATGTAAAGCGAATAAATCTGTAAATGATTTCAAAGCTTCCAATAAAAAAAAAAATAAAAAAAAATGCTCGTGAATAAATCAAATTTAAACCCGCAGTAATAGGTACCTCAGTTCGCAGTAATATGTACACGGTCTTTTTTCAACGGCAGTAATAGGTGCAATGTGTTGTTTTTTCAATTTCTTACATTTTTAATACGTTATGCTAGGTTCTCGTATTTACCATTTTTTTCTAATGCACAAAATACATTATTCTTCAGGCTGAAACAGCAGAACCATATTATTTCAATATAAAATAGGTGAAAAATCGAATTAAAGTGAGGTTAAACCATGACACCGCAGTAATTGGGGCACTCACCCCAAAAATTCTGCCGAAATCGCAATATTTTCCGACTCATCGCACGCTTTCATTAAGTTTGCGTGAAATGCAATCCTGTTGGATAATCTAAATACAAATTGAACCAAAAAAAATGGTCTTCAGGTAGAAAAGCGTAATTAAAACAGTAGTTGCTCACTTGAAACGATGAGTGAAGTGGCCTCGCAGGTAAATCCTTTGGGTGAATTCACAGTTTTGTCACTTTGACATCACTTTTACAAGAATTTCGAAAACATTCGCGAAGGCTGAAAAATTTCTCTACAAAAAAAAGGTATATTTTTCGGCTAGGCTATACATATTTGGCACCGCATGTGAAAATCCAAATAGCCAC
The DNA here is from genome assembly GCA_011634705.1 of Andricus grossulariae. Taxonomy (NCBI): domain Eukaryota; kingdom Metazoa; phylum Arthropoda; class Insecta; order Hymenoptera; family Cynipidae; genus Andricus; species Andricus grossulariae. Next base: position 44,965 of record JAABKJ010000726.1, on the reverse strand, counting down.
TTACTTTTTATATAATTTTATATATATATTATATAATATAATTTTATATAATTTTTTATTTAAAGGCAGTCATTCACATATTTGTGTTTTTTCCGCTCTAGGCAAAAGTCGTGATATTGAATTCAATTTTCATTTATTGAAGTTCATTCTGTTTCTTGAAAGATTCCTTACATTTCTATTCGTGACGTTTGGATGAAAATTGTTTTATTTAGAAAAAATACATACAATTATTTTTAGTTAATCACTTCGTGAATTAAGCAGTCTGCTATGTAATATTCAATGGAAACGTGACAGATTATAACTTTAACTATTTTGTTGAAATAAGAAAAAATAAAATCAAAATTATTTGAAAATTTCTCTGCTAAAATGTGTTACAATAACGGATAAGCCCATTTTTGTAATTGTTATAAATCAAGACGAAAATTGATTAACTTTGAAACGGTACACCTAGAGATCCTCTAGGGAGGGTCAAGACTCATGGGAATCGTTTCTGATTCGTCAGGGCGAACCGGAAAACGGAAGTCTTTTTTAGCGCGCAATTTTCAAATAGCAACCAATCACAATGTCGCAACTATAAATTGAGGTAAAGTTGTTATTACATCTTTCACTACGCGCATGCATTGTCAAACATATATTCAAATTTTATGACGACTTCCGTATTCCGATTGGCCATAGTCGAGCGATGAGGGTTCACGTATCTCAACTGTCCCTAGAGGATCTCTAGATACACCTAGAACATCCTTAAGTTCAACTGAAAAGTGTTTGCACATATATTTTCCGATTTGTACGTGATTCACGGATGTACACCGGTTGTTTTGAGCCAAGGGGAAAGAACTGCTTTTAAGCATTTTTGAGCAAAATAATTTTTTCGTTTTTCCGTTTAAGAATCTCATTTTCATCATAAAGGACGCAAGATAACAACAGTAGGTTATGGTTCAAAATTATTTCCCTTCTTGGAATATATAAAATTATGTCTAGCAGATTTTTATCTTGTGTATTTTAGAAAATTCCGTTTGTAAAATCAATAAAACTCTACTATGATATCATTTTTTCATCTAACTATAACATTTTATTGTTACGAACACTTATTTTTGTTACAGTTATAATGCAAAAAAAAAATCTCATGCGATTCTTATGATTTCTAAGCTTCAAGTCGGAGAAAAAATGGTTTTTCATCTCTAAAATTAAAGAAACATATTTTTGAATTAATATAATATCCCAAAGGGGGTGGAAATTCAAATTTCCTTCTTGTATTTCTTTCTAAGGTGTCTTCTGATTACTTCATATATCCATAACAAATAATTTAAATTTTCTATCTGTGAAGGCTGCTTCTAGTCGTTCAGAAAAATGTCCCAAGCTTATGAGAAATATTTGACTACTCAACCAAAATTTCGAGACAACGAGACACTTCGCATACAGAATTCCTATTCCCAATTCTAAACATATTTGAATTAGGAAGCATTCTATAAACAGGAAAGTAAGTATTTTGCTTAATCCTTAAAAATATTAAATTATTAACATATTAAACTAATAAATATACTATTAAATATCACGCTACAGTTTGATGTATAAATGTTTGAAAAGTACACTGATTTAGCATATTTAAGGATTAAACAAAGTAATTATTTTCCTACTTAGAAATCTTCCTTATTTTGATTTCTTTAGAATTAAATATAGGAATTTATTATAATAAGAATCATTTTAGAATATTTAGAACATTCAAATGATTTCTTATCTATAGGAAATAACCAAAAGTCATCTTAGAAAGAAATACAAGAAGAAAATTCAATTTGTCAGCTCCATTCAGGCCTGATATCAATGCAAAAAATCATGTTTCTTCAATTTACGAGATAAAAAACAATTTTTCTCCGTATCGAAGATCAGGAACCTCAAAAATCTCATGGAACATGTTCTTTACATTATTACTAAACTAAAAATAAATCTTTTTAAGAATAAAAATTTAGATTTTATTAAAATATATGCTATTTTAGTAGATTTTTATAGATTTTTTCTATTTATTAGAAAAGACTTTCTAAAATATACAAGACAAAAATCTAGTAAGGGTACAGCTTTATATATTTCAGGAAGCAGAACTATTCCGAACTATCAAGTGTAGCTTATACACAACCACTGGAATAAGAATGTCTAAAAATAGTGTCTTTGTTAGGCTATAGAATTAGCTAAATAAGAAAATTAATACATAGCTTTGAATTAATATAAAATTAGTTGACAAATAATTTTTTTAATTGACTCTTGTTCTATTTTTCCATAGAGCCGGAATACCTAAGAAGAAGAAAAATAGGAAATAAATCGACTCGAACTGAAAGAAAAGTCATACGATAAAAAACGTATTTGTACCCAAAATTACTTTTTTCATAATGGACATAATATTTTTTGAAGATTTTTAACTTTGTCATAAATTTTTAATAATTAAAATTAATTTACCATTCTATTTCTCGTATTATTTGAATAATAACTTGGAGAATGTAAACTTCTATTGCAATGCTCCAATTCTCATCAGGTGCAAATACCTACATTACCGACATTTTTTGCGACAAACTTATATCCATATGAAAAGAGATCTGAAGTTGAAGGTCTTCGAAATTAAAAAAAAGTCACTGAGGAAGATGTAACTGCTCCTAAATATTTATAATTTCACCAAAAATTGTCTTAAAGAAGTTGTAAAATACGTGTTTCTAATTGTAAACATTTAGGATCAGATTCTTTCCTCAGTCCCTTTTATTGAATTTTTTAAACTTCCAACTCGTCTCCCTTCATGTGCAGATAGGATTATCTGAAAAAAAATCTAACAGGTTTCATTTTCAATTTTAAAACAAATATCTTTCATCATTTGGAATTAGAAAGGATGTGTCATCAAAATATTGAAATATCAGGAGGAATGTAATTTTCAATTCATATCCTAAAAATGTGTTTAATTTCTCTGATCATTAAAAATAAACCTTGTTGATACTCTATCTGAATAATATTTTTGAGTACATTATCACGTCTTTGAATTTTCAGCAGGGCTGAAATTGGCACATCTTCTGGCTGTATCTTATTTTTAAATATTTTTTTACGTTTTCGTAATTTAATTGAAATCTAATCATACGCATGTATATATCACGTTACAGGAAGTACTCCCTGGTGGCTTCGCATATTAGAGATGCCTACTCTGGCCATCATCGTTGCAGTTGTTATATTAATTGCGATCATCATTGCCAGCACTGTCATCTTCATAGTTTGCCGTCGCAAGCGCACCCCTGGGAAATGTGAGTTGACTTCACCTACTGAATATGGTTAACGCTAAGTGTGAATTCAAATTTGCATGCATTAGGAGTAATGTGGAATTCCTTCAAAACTAGCATCGAGTTCTCAAATCCCAAATCGAATCTCACCAATTATGCTTTTAACAAGATTTTAAGAGTTTAAACTGTTCTCACTCATGAAAAAGATTTGAGTATTAAACAAATTCTCATTGACCGTTCATGAAAGAAATATGTATATTTCCATTAACAGAATAGTATGAGTTGTAGGACAATCATCTATTAAATCTTATTTAATTTAAAGAAAAATATTATTTTTCTTGTAGCACTTATATCAACTTATAAGATACATTTTTTAAAAGCTTAAAAAAATATTGTATTTGCATGGGTAATTTAAAAAAGTAATTAATTCATTTCAGTTTCGAAGGAATTCTTTCAGATAAACAACATGAAACAAAGTCGTTTCAGAAACACTGCTTTCAAGTATCCACCAGGAATCAGTTGACAATAGTTGTAAATTTTGGAAGAGGATAAAGTGGATTTTCATGTCCTCTGATACAAAATTAAACGAAAGGTTTTGTCCCTCACAGAATAGATTGAACTTAGTTCTTGACCTTTAACGTCTTTCAACTTAGGAACTTTATTCGAAAATCAATAAATTCCCTCATGTAATATATCTTTGTATTGGACTCTAAACAAAGTTGACTAGTACAATATATTTAACATACATGAGTAGGTGAAAGTTTCAGGGGTATAATAAGAAGTTCTCTTGAGTTATAAAAAAGCGATAAAATATTCACGGGGACGATTTTTCAACTTCGTGATCTGAATTTGAATTGGAGAATTCTTAAAAGCTCGATAAACTCCTAATCGTTGTTGGCAATATCCATAGCGACTGTAGAACGAACACGAGCTTTTGTTAAGCTCATTTATATGCGCGTCACCTTCTTTTGTAATTGTAAGATTTGTATGCACCAGTCGCTTCGATTTAACGCGACGTAGAATGTTTTATTTAAATACCATTAAATGGCACTTAGACCGTGAAAATTCTTTCTCATTTAAATTTAATTTGACTTATTTCGCCTGCTTTTACGAATGTAATTGAAACACATCGCTTGCGTTGTGTAATTAAAAGAAAAAATAGTCTATGTTAGTTTGCCGTACTGAAATGTATATGGAACAATTCAAAAACTACGTCACACTGCCAGGGGAAAGAAGGTTACGCATAATGCGATACCACACATAGAAAACATAAACGTGAATAACAATTTTCTGAAGTGCTTGAAAAAATCAAAATAAATGATTTTATTTTACAAGTAAAGCATTTAAATACAGACTTCGCCCTATCTTCAAGAAACTTTTTCTTTTTCTCGTTCATTCGCTTAAACTCGAACTGAATTAACCGAATAATAAAATCCAACTATTTTTCGATGAAAGCTAATTTTTTAAATTCGAAAGTCTACCATTATATTTTGGGTAAAAAATTCATCTCTTTTGGTTAAAAATTCTATTATTTGGTCAAAGATGGAACTATTTTGTTAAAAATTAGCTTTTCAGTTAAAAATTAATATGCTTACCTGGAAGTTTCACAAGTACTTTTTTGCCTAAAAATTGATCAATTTTTGTTGAAAATTCAACTATTATATTTTTCGTTGAGAATTATTCTTCTTATTTGAAGATTCAACTGTCTTTTAAAGAATTCGTCGTTTTGACTTGAAAATAAATCTATTTGTTTAAAAATACAACTGTTTGTGGTTGAAGCTCAAACATTTTTGTGTAAAAATGCGACCACTTGGTTGTAAATTCATTTCTATAGGATAAACTTTAACTAATTGTTTGAAAATTCAATTATTGGGTTAACATTTCAACTGTTTTGTTTTTCTGGTGAAAAAATTAATCTTTTTTGTTTGATATTGTAACTATTTGCTTGAAAAAAACAATATATGGGAACTTAAAATCTTAAGCTTTTCCTATTGAATGCAATATGGCACCTATATATTAATTTTATTTGAAAGAATTTTTCTTCTATTATTTCCCTATTTTCGTGAAAAATTGCCCTATTTTCCCTGTTATGAGAGCATTTTGGCTGTAAGGTCTGTTGAAAAAATTATATATTTATTTTCCGTGTGTTATTTTAGTCGTTTATCAAATAAAATCAAAGACGCGATTTAAACTTAAAAGGGGGGAGGGTGTGTTCGTATTTGTGAGGTTGCCCTGAGGGTTCAATCATTGTATGATGACCTGTGACTAAGAAGGTTACGGGTAGAGAAAGTTATCAAAAAATCGTGAAGTAGTTTTTGAAAGTTCCCTATGCTAATCATTTGCAAAATACCACAAGAGACTAGATTTCTGAAAGTTTCATACATTCTGGTATGCAAAACTTATGTGAACGGACAATTTGAAGATTTTACTATCTCATTTGAGAAACAAATAGAAAGCTCGTAAAAGTGTAATATCTTTTCAGTACCGTAATAAGGGTAATAAGTTTTTATTACTCATAAATCAAATTAGCGTTCGAGTATACACTCGAGCGGTTTGATGAAAAATGCTTTCCTTCTTCATTCTTACTTTCGTAATTACCACTACTAATTTATTCTTTATCACTGGGGAATAAAAGTAAAAGAAAAATTAAAAAATCAGCTTATTTCGCAAAAATGTGGTTAATAGCGTATTTTTTGTTTGATAATAGATACTCACTTCCTAATTAAAATTTCATGTGTCGCTTATGATAATATACTTTCAATTATGAAATTCCAGTTTTACCATTATAAATTATATTCAACTTTTACTAATGTTATTTAGTTTTGTTACTTATATATTGTATGAATTGACAGCCATTCAACATTTATGAATTCCTCTTCCACTTCTGTGCCTGTAGAGCTTACGGAATTTATTCAGTGATTTGATTTACAAGCGCAGCGAACATGAAAATTCACTTAAAATGCATTAGTAACAGACGAACGTATTCTTTTAAATAAACACGATTACTTGCGAACCTGTGAAATGTAATCCAATGTAATACAATTTGAGAGAAAAATCGAGATTTTATTCAATTTTAAAAATCAGTGTTTCTCAAACGACAATTGATGCTGCACGCTGCTTGGAAGAAATTCTATTCGCAACAAGTTTGATATGAAAAGAAAAAGGAAGTTTGCCCAAATACTAACACTTTAACAAACTCTAGCGATAAGCATCGATTTGAAGTAACTCTTTGCATTTTACGACAGTTTACTTGTGTTCCCGGAACTTCTAGACAGTAAGGCATACATACTTGCCAAAAGCATGAATGTTATTGTTTATTTTTTTTTATTGATAAATTGGGCAATTAGGTAAAGTTTCTTTCCATCCAAGAGCAACTGATGAAAATTTTGAAAAGTTAAGCATGTCATCGTGCCAGTCTGCGATAATGTCGAAAACACGATCTCAAACAATGTGTTTTTTAAAGTTTAAAATCAAAACTGATATCATTTTTCTTATTTTTGCGTAAGCCATATATTAGTTCAGTAAACCTAGAAATATCGAGTATTGAAAAGTGATATGTGAAACATTCTTATAAGCTTTTCAATTATTTTTTCCTCACGCAGTTTTACATAAATAGCACTTACTTTATAGGTGAAAAAAATTGATAAAAAAGGTTGTGCTTTGACAATGAATATAATTGAAAAAAAATACATTCACAGATTGGTTAATATCTTTCATTCCGTTTTTTCAATTGAAATGCAAATTGCTTAAAATTGAAAATAACGTCATATACAGTTCTTAGCAATAAATACTTATGTAAAATTATAAATTAAAGAAAAAATGGTTTATTAAATATTTTGAATTTTTTTAATTTCAAATTTTCTTCAACAAATTTTAACAATTCGGGTATGAAATTTCATCAGCCTAAATCCAAGAAACGCATCCACTTCTTTCTTGTCGTAACATGAGATGTATGTATTGAACTTTTAAAGAGTTTCAAAATCGTAATTTTTTATTTATTGTTTTGTTACCTAAAACTTCAAGTACAAAAATTTCATATGTTTTTATTTTTTTAAATTATCGCCTCCAAGAAACAGGTATGTTTCAAAAGAAAATTCTGATTACTTAAAAATGAATCGTTTCAACCTGCTGCTTCGAATATTCTTTTTTAGAATTATTCTTGTTTTTATTTTTCATTATATTTTAAAATATTGACCTGAAAATAACAACTAATTGTTGTTACAACAATTGTTTTTTTGCTCTTTCAATGAAAGAAAATCCTGTTGATGTAAAACAAAGAATGAAAAAATTGAAATCTTATAGCATGAATGTATTGCATACTTTGGAAGTGATGTAATTCTTCCACTAATTGAGTTAATTGCTTTTAGATTTTGATAGTTGAGTAAATTTTTGAAGTATTCGACATTAAGTAAAGTGCATACGCTAGTAAACCTCACTAACACAAACTTATTTGTTTCTTTTTTCTGCTTTTTAATTTGGACTTACTAAACAAAACACAGACAGTAACCGGGTGGTCGAACTGGAAGAGCGCGAACAGTAAGTACCTAAAATTATAAATTATACTTTTTATCCTTTTTTATCATTTCAACTTATAGTTTTTCCATACACGAATGCTTTTTTATTGAAGCAGCACTGCTAAAATCTTCCTGCATGTTTACTTAATGTTTGATTTTAAAAACAATATAAAATAACGATGGAGCGAATCAATGTCTGATAATTTAAGATAGAACTAGGACTTGAAATCAACATAAATAGTTCATCATCTAAATAATTTTAATTTCCATACCTTGGTACAAAAAACGTTTTCACATACTACAAAGTACGTACTTCACGCCCAAGAAACTGCAAACAATGAAAAGTTCTCTGAGAGTTTTTAAGCGGAAAGCGCAATACTTTTCAGTCGGTAATTAAGCATCCTTGTCGACCCGCAGTCTCTTTTTAAACATCACTTCACAGTCTACATGGTTGGTACGCAAGGAATGTTTATCCTACCGTAAGGATAAGGCAATGAGGACCATTTAAAAGTTCCACTTTTCTCTTCGACATTTTTTCCTCCCTCAGTCCAGTGTAATGGCCCTTAACTTGTATTAACTCCCAAATATCGAAGATTCTTTATGCCACACTTACTTGATTTTTCCATACGTTTTCCTTTTAAAAAATCGTTACCTAAACTTTGTCTTAATTGGAAGTTACGATATTAAATTCTAACAACGCAACTCAGTAATGCAAGATAGTCTCAATTACTGAAGGCTTAAAATTCATGGAGATTCATTTCTATTTTCTCGTTGAACTAAAAGGGAAAAAGAGCGCAGGTATCTACTTTGGTCACCCTAAAAGGAACGTATTGCTTTTTTCATAGGATACCAGACTTTCGGATATTTATTTTCTGCTTTCGTTGCATCGCAAAACATTCTAGAGTAGAAACTCTTTCAGTTTATATTCATTTATCAACATTGTCACGAATTTTACTCTGTATTTTATTTCAAACATTCACATAATGGATTTAAATTCAATCATTGTGATATTTTAACAATCAAAAGTTTCATAAATTTTACTATATTTTATAGTTTTTAAACTTTTTATGAGGAAAATGTTTTTTAACTTGTTTTACCAAAATATGTCGGATTTTGTTTAAAAAATATGTCATCATTTGCAAATAATTCAAAATGAAGGATACACTCTATTGTTTGTTTTGAGTAAAAATTTAAAATATTTTTAATCCTTTCGCAGTTTAGAGAGAATGGACATGCATTACTTCCAAATCATAAATAATTCAGTTCTGAGTTCAGATATTGATGCTTCCAAATAATTTTAAAAGGCATTTATAATCGCAACTGGATTTTCAGGAATGGAAAAAAAGGTTTCCAGGCCAAACCCATCTTTTTATGTTTTCCAGTATTTTTAAAAAGGTTCTGCTAATATATAAAAAATACATCTTATCAGTTTTATGCGGGCTATACCATTTTTGAGGCCGGGAATTTTCTTTCTAGATATTTTCGATTTTCGCTCGTAAACGATGCAAGCTATCACAAAAAAGTAAGAGGTGGTTACTGTTGAATTTTTCTAGACGTTTCAACCTTCAACTGAAAATTTTTTCGTATCATCCGTTTTTCTCGAGAGAAATGCAAAAATTCGATTTTTCCAAAATAATTTTTTTATCTGAATCATTGTTTTACTAAGAACGAAACTCACGAGATATGTGGTGCACATTGCGAACTTTTTCTGAATAAAATAATAAATGAATAATAAAAAATAAATCTGATTTTCCGTGCATGGTCACCTATTAGATATAAATTGAGTTAAAACTGTATAAGTATTATAAAAGACCCTTTCAAATCTCTTAAATATGTGCATTATCATAAGAATCTAATATCTTAAACTTGATGAATTTAAAAAAAATTTCTTCTGAAGAATTCTTATTATTTTTTCTTTATTCTTATTATTACTATTTCTAATGTTTTCCGCCTTCCTTTTTTCACCAGTGTTGGATTCATTGTTCAATAGTCTTATATTTTATAAATGATTCCCAACTTCTTTAAAAAATGTTATAATTACACCCGATTTTCGCATATCTTTTCGAAAATAAATGAGCCTAATTTAATTTGTGCATGCTGTTTACTGTTCTACACAAGCAAATAAAAAAGTTCAAGAAGGTTTCTTTTGAATTATAACTATTTTTAATAACTAAAAAGCAATTCCAAATAAGAGTATTTCACGAATCTGAAGAACAAAAAGGGATGTCTCGGGGTTTACGTGACTCTGCTGATAAAGTTCCTTAAGGACGAGCGAGCCCTTAGATCTCCAATGATTTGGACCTTCCTTAGACACAAGAAAGTCCACAGAGAAGGCAATCGGCTTACCTTATCAGACATGTGTTCCCGCTCCATCGTTCACATTAATTCGATTGAATTGGGTCACGGGAGAACATATCAGAAGTAGAGAAGGCAGGGTCGGTCTTTTAGTCATTATTTCAAGTTAAGGGTGCTTTTACTAGATACTTAGCACCTTAAATTTTGGACCGACAGTAGTATGGGTACTGCCATGCCATCTGAGACCCCACGCGTGCATGCTTTTGCAACGTTATGCGATATTTGCACGAGCAATGGAGCGTTTGTTTGGCTCCAATCTCACCAGGGAACGCTTCGTCCCAGTGCTTGAATGCGAATCCTGTTGCATAATTTAGTGATCGCCGCCATCCTCGTAGATCCACCGTTGAACCAAGTATGCCGGGTTGCAAATGCAAAGGTAAGGGTTGCAAGTACAATGATCCTATTCAAACGTCCTTCGTTACTCGTTTCAAGCACTACATTACTCTACACAGCTCGAAAGGGATCGTCCGACAATTTTAGGGAAGTTAAACGGCTTCTCCATTATATTACGGCCCATAGCTGTTCCGTTTTCGCATATTAATCATTCCAGATAACCGAGCTGTAGGAGTCATCTAGTTTCCACAGAACAATAGAGCTTCGGATACCAAGCCTGGGTCAATTCGATGCGTCTCGATTTGTGAAAAGCCCGTAACGATCGTTTCAAATAGTACCTCGTTTTGTCAAATCGATTCAATCCCTCTCTACCTATTCATCGGAAAAAGTTCCACTGATAAAACTCCCTCAACTTTGCAAATTTCAGGATTGGAGCTGATAAATTAAATATGAGTTTAGTCTTTAGGGTACCGATGATACAATTAGCTTGCTGTCTGAGTAGAGGTTTAACTTTCGTAATAAGTGGGTTTGGATCCTAAATATTTCTAAAGGACCTCGCACCAAATGTACAGAAAATGGCTTTTTGTCAAAAGTCTAATTATATATTTGTGTTTTGTAATTTCTAACGTGGAGATCAACAATCAGAAAGAAAAATATAAGAAAAATGGATAGTTTTTACTAATACAATTGCCAAACCTTCGATGTTTACATTATTTCAATATAAAAATTTGTCTTTTATTGAAATTTTAACTTGTTCAAAACTTTTTGTCTGATGAGGCTAAATACATCTACACCTTGTAGATCAGACCCATTGGAACAAAGGTTTTGCTACCATAAACTTGACAGACTCACTATTTTGTGTATACAGACTGTTTGGAGGTTGCTTTAACATCGCCTAAATATTTAAAGGAGGTCGACATTGACTAACAAACAGAATCACAGGAGAGTTGACAATTATAATATTGAGATTAGAAATCAATTCCTGGTGAACGTGAAAAACGTACCCTATCATGAAAATTTGTTTATTTCTTTTTAGAGTTGTTTTAACGTTCCCTTAACATTCAAACAAGTAAACTGACATTTTATGACAGCAAAAACCGAAGGAATTTTCTTTATTATAGTATTGGTGTCGAAAATCAATTTAAAATTATCGTGGAAAACATATCCTAGCAGGGAAAGTCGTTGAACCTATTTTACGGGTTGTTTTAGCATCTTCAAAAAGTTAAAACAAAAAAATCAAAATTTCCAAAAAAATTAAATGACGGTAGTTTTTTAATTAAACTATTGGGGTCAGAAGTCAATTCCCTATAAATATGAGAAACATACAACAGGGAACGTCTAACATAAATAGGTCACTACGGAAGTCTTAAGCCTCCTAGTACTGAAGTGACGGAGAAGGGTGAAAGTAGGGTGATGAGAAAGAGCAGAGAAAAAGAGGAGACAAGAACCAGAGGTAATAGCTTACGCGCAATAGATTTAGAGAAAAGCGAGTGTAAAATGTAAAAAAATGGGCGAATAGACACCTATGCAGTATCGTTTGATTATCCGGTATAATTTTCTTCGAGGTTTAACCGTCGGGCAAAGTCTAGAAGAAATGTCAGCAGTATTGGGTGATTATTGTCCATCCAGGGCGACTGATTTTGGGTGGTATAAGAAATTCCAGCGCGGCAATTTTGACCTAGAGGACCAGACGCGTCCAGGCCGGTCAAGGCGGTGACACCTGATCTTGAAGTTATCGTGTAGAATAGCATAATCAGCAGGTGATCCGATTTTGAGAAGTTTCTCCATCTGACGATATTTCGCACAGCGGTCTGTATCGACTAGTTTATGCACATCAGCTATATTATCTGGTGTCACCGCCTCGGCCGGCCGCCCTGGACGCGACTGTCCTCTAGGTAAAAATTTCCGCGCTGGAATTCTTTATACCACCCAAAAGCAGTCGCCCTGGATGGACAATAATCATCCAATACTGGTGACATTGCTTCTAGACTTTGCTTGATGGTTAAACCTCGAAGAAAATTATACCGGAGAATCAAACGATACTGCATAGGTGTCTACTCGCCCATTTTTTTTACATTTTACACTCGATTTTCTCTAAATCTATTGCGCGTAACTATTGCCTCTTATTATTGTCTCCTCTTTCTCTCTGCTCTTTCTCGTCACCCTACTTTTACCCTTCTCCGTCACTTCAGTACTCGGAATCTCAAGACTTTCGTAGTGACCTATGTACTATATTTAACCGTATTTAACGTTAAAACAACCTCCAATATTAATTTAAACCCTTTTTCTGGTAGGGGACGTTTTCTGCACTAATTTTAAAGTGATTGTTTAACCCGATATTTGAATAAAAAATATCCCTCGGTTTTGTTTGCTAAAAAATGTCGGTTTCCTTGCTTGAATGTTCAGAAGATGTTACAACAACCCCTAAACATTCTGTATGCACAAAATAGTGGCTCTGTCAAGCTTATGAGTATAAAACTATTGTTTCAATGGGTCTAAGCTACAAAATCTTATGCATTCAGCCAAATCTAACAAAAAGTTTACGACCAAAATAATATTTCAATAATAGACGAATGTTTCTCTTGAAATAGATCTAAAAGTGGGAAGATTGGCACTTTTGTAGTAAAAACTGTACATTTTTCTTATGATTTCAATAAGGCATTTTAACAAAAAGCCATTTTCTGTACATTTGGTGAGGGGTTCTTTAGCAATCGATATCTAAAGCTTCAATAGCAAAAATTTGTAACTCGTGGTAGAATTTTTTTATTGTTTGTTAAACAATCATTAAAAAACGTCGAAAATTGCACACAAAAATCCAACAGAAATTACTATTTCCTTCCAGAATTCAAACAGTTTTACAAAATTTTACAAGTAAGTACACAAAATGACAATTTTCCAATATTTTCATTTATTCACCTTATTTCACCTTGATAATAAAAAGGAATCAAATTTTTGCTTTAAATATTATATATTGCTTGACGCATTAGTCCCCGAAGGTACTTCAAATGAGAATAATGACAGTTTTTAATTATAAAAGTTGCAGCAAAATATGTAATTTGATGAAGGCCAAACTACATTACATAACTTTGTATTGCATCACAAATACTTCTAAAAAATTCATTCGTAAGTAGTTACAAAAAGGTTGAGATACTGCTTATGACGTTTACATTTCTGAAGGATGGATTTCAAAGCATCGTAGAACATCATATCTCTTGAAAAACATTATATATAACATGTGTTGAATGAATTTTCCTCAGAAGTGATTGCAACAGAATACGAAATCATGTATTCAAATTTGTAATCAATCGAGCTATTCATTTTGTTTAAATCTATGATTGAGCGAAAAGTCCCTTTTTTATTCAAAGGATGAATAGATCGCTGTTAGGAATATTAAAACTACTATCGTCGAGAAAATTCGAGTCCTCTGACTTTGACGTTAAAAAAGTAAGTGAAGAAAAAATGGTAGTTCAATGAATGAAGGATCATTTTGAAGGTCAAAATGTTGTTTGTTAATGAGTCTAAACCGAACATGCCAATAAATTTTTTATAGCTTACAGACCCAAAAATCTGATCAAAAGTAAGGAAATTTGACAGTTTTTAAATACAGTGGACTTTGGAACATAGTTTTTTATTGAAAAAATAATAGGAAAAATCTATAAAAAAAATGCATTATAGTACTTTAAGCATTTCTAAACAAACTGTTGTTGAAAAATTTGCAGAATATAACAAATTGTTCGTCTTTTGTACATAAATATACAACTGTACTATCTTCAGTTCTAATGAAGATAATTAAGTGATTCCAATTAGAGGTACTTAGTTGAACTGTTTGTAATTATTTACAATTTGAATAAAGTATTTGCATCTTTTTCTCTTCATGCAAATTGCAATATTTGAAGACAGTTTTTCTATATACTGGAAAGCAAAAACAAGGATCCAGCGGGGTCCCTTATTTCATGGGATCATCCTCGTCTTTCCTCAACTGGTTTCTTACACTTGCTTTCCAGTATAAAAATCTGTCTTCAAATATTGCAGTTTGCATGAAGAAAAAAAGAAACACATACTTCTTTCAAATTCTAAATGATTACAGATAGTTCAACGATCTATCACTAATCCAAATCACTTCATTATATTCATTAGAACTGAAGATAGTACATTTGTATATTTATGTACAAAAAACGAACAATTTGTTATATTCCGCCAATTTTTCAATGGCAATTCGTTTAGAAATGTTTCATGTACCACGATGCATTTTTTTCAGATTTTTCCTACAATTTGTTCAATAAAGAAATATGTTTTAAAGTTCGCTATCTTTAAAAGCTGTCAAATTTGCTTACTTTTTATCAGATTTTCGGGTCTGTAAGGTACACACATTTTTTTGGCATCTTCGTTTCAGGCTTATTGACGTACAACATTTTGTCTTTTAAAATGATCCTTCTTCATTTAGTTACCATTTTTTCTTCACTTTCTTTTTTAATGTTAAATCCAGAGGATTTTCATTTGCTCGCGATAGTAGATATTTTGTATTGTTTTAGCATATCCATTCTGCACACAAAAAAAGACATGGACTTCGAGTAACGTTCGTTAATTACACAGTTGTGAGCGTTTCTGAATAAAGAAAAATTGAACATTTTCACTCCTGAAAAAATAAATTTCAACCTAAAAATGTAAATAATAAAAATTCTGATACATAACAAATATAATTGTTTGAATGTGTAATCAAAATCAATTAACCCCGAAATGACTTGAGAAACTATGGACCAGGCAAAACAAAATTGTCAACCGAATTTATGGATTTTGAGAAGGGATAAAATTTCGTGGCATATCAAAAATAAATTGTCTGGACGAACTCTTAATCCTGATCATAGAAGTTTAAAAGCTTGAGGCCTCAAAATGAAAATTCACAATCCTACAAATTGTTTTATTTGGAAAATAAATAAAACGCAAAGCAACTTTCAACCACAGGAAACTTTCCTGACCTGGAAAGTTTGCGAAACTACAGCATATGGGTCAAGGTTTATGTTAAACTTTTGGATTCTGTAAATCGAGTTCTTTATTATTCTCTCATATCGAGCAAAAAACGTAGTGCTTGAAAAGAGTAATGCCCTGAAGCGCATGTGGGTAGAAAATATATATAGAGAGAAGAAAAAATCCCATTATGCTTAGTGGTTTTCGGGTAAGTTATGAAATCTGGAATTTTTCTAGAAAAACAAAAGAGGGATGTAAAAACCCCAACATATTTACTTAGTTAAAGCTTGGATTAATTTGGAATTTCATCCACGGAAGATGAAGGCTTCAAATTTGAAGACACCAAGAGAAAATACATATTAACAACTTAAACTTTAAAAATTATGCACCTGTAGAGTATTTAGAATAAATCCTGCATGAAACGTATTCATATAGAATTAATCAAAAAATAATTCATTGCTACATCAAAGGCTATGGTACTATTACAGCAAATATCATTTAAATAATTATTATAATAATTAATATTGTAGTAATTATTGCTTTACTCTACTTAACGATGCTTTCACAATATTATTTTTTGAAAATGTGTGTTAAATCATGGTTTGTAGTATACATTCGGAGCAGGAACGTGAAAAAATAGTTGCAATTGGCATAGTTTCCTCTGCGACTAACCGAGGCCAGCAGCACTAGTAGTGAGAGGGTTAAGGGTGAAAGAGCGTAGGGAGAAAATAGCAGGATGTACGATAGCAGCTGGATTAAAAAAAGAAGGGGATGGGAAGCGTTCTTGATCCGCGAACCATGAAATGGCTCGTTCTCTTTCTCTTTCTCTGATCTTCACTGAACTACTCTTTCCAACGTTGTTATTTCTTTGCTACCTTCTACTTAAGCTATCGCGTGTAGAAGTGTGTAACTACCGAGTTTGAAGGAGTTTCACTTCTTCTATCGCTTTTACTTTATCGTCAGGTTCGACTTAAAGTACATCGAATCATTCGCTACTCACTAAATCACGCTTTTCAATTAAGATGTTTGTAGATCACTTCTTCACAGACAATCAGATTCCTTCTTCACAATAATCACTTTTCGTTTTTTAAGTTCTTATTCCGATTCAATTCTCAAAGAAAACTCATTTTGATTACTTGTAAAAGAAGAGAAAGAAAGATAATAAAGGAGCGTTCAACTGGTAAAATTCTCAATTTCTCCTCGTTGAAAATATTGGTTAAAGTTGACATTTTCTGACAAAGTATTAGATTATATTGATTACCAAGAGCGCTCAGATTGAACACTTGCTGTACACGTTTTTAAATATATATTTTATGTTGATCCCAAATCTCGCTTGTATATAAATAAACCTAGGACTAGAAATATTAACATTTTTACTCAAAATTCTAAATCAGTAACCTCAAAAACCCCGGAATACCAATTTGTATCCATTTCGGTGTTGCTTTAATACTTTTAATCAGCCGTTTTAGATCTGCTATTTCTAATTCTTCAATTTTTACTGAAGAGTACAGTTTTTGTCAGCAATGTTGATTCTTCAAAGGACTTTCTAGAACAATTTTATATGGTACAAAAAATTGAGTTAATTTTCTGATTTTTGGAGAAGTCGTTTTCTGAAAAATTTGCGGATTTGGATCCATAATTACCCTGCTGGACGGTATTCAACTTCTATCCTTTCAAATTGTTAATTATTTTGCTTGAAAGTTTTTTTTTTCATAAAATATTTTCATTTAATTGGTGTGAAAATAAAAATTGTTTTATTTGATATTATGTGTATATCACATTGTAAACTTTTTTTTTATAATTGATCAGTTTAAGTTTGAATTATCTCAATTTGTTCTGATGAAAGATTTTTCAATCAAATCAGCGAGAAGTTCCACTAATTAATATGTGATCACTGATCGATCATTATAACTCACTGCATATTAAGTCGAAATCCTTACATAGCTGATACAAAGAGCTTAAATTCTTAAATTCTCAAATTTATAATTGTTCAATTTCTACTACTGCAAAATTGAATTTTGGATTCTTTCAGAGTTCATATTTGAATTTGTGCAATTTAAAATATTTTAACGATTTAGCCACTAATATTTTAATATTCTAGATTGTTTAATGTGTAATGCTTTAGGTTTCAAATTATTTCTTTTTTAACATTCAAGTATCAAATTGTACACATATACAATATGGAATGCTTAAATTTGAAACTGTTCTAATTCCAGTTATTAAAATTAGGTATTTTTACTTCATCTCCAGCTAACTGTACTTCATCGAGCGCTGAGTAGAAAAGAATGGCAAAAAATGCAGGCGACAAAACTTTATTCGTGTAATATCTTCGAATCTAATAATAATAATTATTACAATTTTATTATTGAATTGAATAGGTCTTGAAAAATAAAAAATAATTTTTAAATACGCTAATAGTAAAACATTATTTTTACAAAGATATTATCAAAATGAGGTTTAGTCCCATGCATTTGGTAAATTGTTTTCCCATCAGCACTCGACGAAGTGAAGTTATCTGGTGATTAAGTGATAATACCTTACAAACTTTTTCAAACGCTTTAGTTTTGAATATTAGTGTAAAAAAAGTAAATGTTTAGTTGTAACTTTTAAGGTTTGGGCTTAAAAACTGTAATTAGTAATACGTACAGATTGGGAAAGTAAAATTTGAAACATTTCGAATGTAAAGTTGTTTTATCTTGAAGGCTAGAATTTTAATTTTGATTTATTACGGCTTATAGTTTGAAGTTATTTTATTTCAATTTTTTATTCGAACAGCTTATTTTATAATTGTCTATAATTGATTTTCAAGCTTCTCACTTCAAAATCGTAGAATTTTCAAGAGAAGTGTTCCAAATATTTGATTTCCAAATGTTTTAATTTTGCGTTTCAATGTTTTCATGCTATAACTTTGTGATTAAGAAATTGGTAATGTTTCAAATTTCAAATTTCCATTTTCGAAAAATCTAATAGAAATACAATGATACCAAATTCCTCACATATTTTATATTGAATTGAATTTAAACTGATAGGATCTAAACTGATCTTCCTAGTCGTAAAAGCCATTTTTTATTAGAATCAGGTAAAATTTTTATATAGATAATACGATTATTAGTATTCTGTTCAAAAACAGTTTTATGGTTTTCAATTTAAATTTACGATTTCGTCAGAATTACGTACTTGATATGGTCATACTGAGAATCCGAAATGATTTTTTTTAGCGATTTAGAATTTTTCCTCGAGTGAATACGCAAGCAAAATTTAGTTCTTGGGAAAATTCGCGATGCATGTCTTCATAATAGAACGCGACAAGTTGACTACGTGTCGTATTCCGGAAACCGCGTCACGTATTTGTGACCGAAAGAAGACGACATCGGAAATAGAACTTCAAAAACTATGTAGCAACATACTTGCAGGTCCTTCGCTTCTATTTGTATGGATTTAGAGATATACTTCACGCCAGGATTATCGAAGATCCTATCGATAATCTTGTTCGACCTCATCGTAAAACATCCCGGCTTCCTGGCTTCAGTTTGCAGAGACACTGATTTATTTCCTATCGCAATCGCACGAATCGCTTTTTGGTTTCACATCTAACTCGTTGGATATATCAAAATGACCATTAGGGGAGAAAGCTGTTGTTTGTGAATAAAGCCACTCGGGAAACGTGCTCTTTTTTTTAACTTCAGATATGCAATGGGTTTTATTTTAGTAGATCTAAACTACCTTCAACGTTCAGAAGGCAAAGTTCCGTTGACATGACTTCAACCCAAAGGTGCGAATACCAATATGGTTTTTCTTTATTTTGTATCTGGGATGCCTTAAAACTACTTTTTTATAGAAAACCAAATCTTCGCCGAAGCAGTTTTTGAGAAAAAAAGAACATTACTAACGTCATTAAATCGAAATACCCAGTTTAAACAAAACTAAGCAAGATATAAAAAAAGCTAATATAGAAAAATAGTTTCTCGGAAAAATTCCTACAAAAAGATCCGCTTCGTCATTTTTAATCTTACTTCCTTGTCTTGAAAAACTTGATCTATCTATTTTACTATAAATTTATTTTTTTCTTATTTCTTGTTCGTGATATAATTACTTTGAGCAGAAAAGCTAGGAATGTACTCATACCCTCAAGTTTTTTAACATTAAAAAATATATATCTTCAGGCAATTCAAACAATAATATTTATCTGTTCTAGTTTTGTATCCGGTATAAGACAGCAAAAAACTAAATTTTACCTCCTAAAATAAAAACAAATCAAGTTTTACACGAAAACAATGTAAGATTAAAAATAATTAATAAAGTCTTTTTGTAGGCATTTTTGCAAGAAACAATTTTGCTCTCGAAACTTGTTTTCATATCTCGCTGTGTTTTCGATAAAAGCTGGAGATTTCGATTTTTTTAAATTAAAAATTAATTTTTTTCAAAAACGGCTTGAGCGAAATTTTTTTTGATAAATTTGTATGGTGTCTCTTATTTTTTTTCTTACGATTAACATGGGAAAGATGTGAAAAAATGAAAAATTCACATAATTTCCACAGTTTTCGTCGATTTTTTTATCAACTAATGGCCCCAACCTTCTTTTAAAATCCAAAAAAATGTAGTTTATTTGCAAAAACTATACAAACGTCAGTGACCCTTCCAACGGTCTACGGTACCGTTTCAATTTTCCGGTTTTAACTAAAATTTGAATTGAACTAATATTTTCACTTTTATTGTAAAACTTCACCCTGATTGAGAACCTTGTGCAACAGTATCTATTATTAACCACTATGAATATAATATTAATTTTTTAGGAAAACTAGTTCATATATCCCTGGCCGGTAGCCATATTTGATTTTTTCAAAACTTCGGCCGTCACCGACTACTGGACATTTTTTGAAAATAAATTTCCTTAACTTGCCAAGTTTGAGAGGCCTTCGTTTAAAAATGGCAACAATAAACATCTTTCTTAAATTCAAAGCAACTGCCATCTTCAACTTTTTTCATTTCTATCGTCACTGACTATTGCACAATTTCTTGTGATAAACTTGTTCATCTTGTCGTCTTTAAGAGGCTTTCTTTGAAAATGGGGAAATTAATCATTTGTTTCCAATCTGAGCAGCCACTACCTTGTGTTTTTCCGGAGGTTTATTTTTAGAGTGAGCACGTCGAATATTGTTCAGCAATAATTTTCGACATTACTTCATTTCCTGGTAAAAATTGTTAGTGTTTGAAACAAATTTAAACAGTGACCCGACCGAAACAATGCAAAATACAGTAAAAAAAGACAGTAAAATATGACGTTATAACAATTTCGTTTTCAACTTTGTTCCCTTGTCTGAAATAACGAAAGGGAAACCAAAGATTCGGTACTTTTTGGATGACGTAACGTAACGAAACGAAAGTTTCGTATCGGTTTTTTTTCAGATTTCGTTAAAAAAAAGCTATGTTCATGCGTAAAAAAGAGCAAAATCGTTAATTGTTTTCATAATTGAGGTTAATGTGGAGATTCTTATATTTGATATATCTGAAAAAGTACAGTCAACACGTTAAGAAATGGCTAAATTCTGCATTTACTCATTAGACTTGATTAAACAGTTAACCATTTTTACGGGAAAATAAGGTAATATCGAAAATTGTTGCTGAGAAGTAATTTTCAGTCTATTAGATGAAAAACGGAAATCTTGTATATTCAATAACAGCTAAAAAGTTGATTTCTTTGTTAAATTAATCCTTAAAAAATATTTTTGCTCATTAATTTGTTTATGACAATTTTTTTTTATATTTACTCACCAATATAAGTGCACATTCCTATAAACAACTTTCATTGATTTAAGATATTATTTAAACAATTGCAAACATTTTAAACAAAATAGGTGGCCTGAATTTTCAAGAATTCCTATTTTTTCGTCACCGAAAAACTTTCAGATTTTTTCTCAAGAATATCAGAAAACAAGTTTTTTTTGCTTTGTTGTTAATTGAAGGAAGTTCGAATTTGGCATTTTTTCACATTATTTTCCATGGTAATCATATGCAAAAACTGAGAGGGTTTGTGCTAGGGATAAATATTAACCGATTTATCTCAAATTCGAAGCATATCATTTTTTGATAATTGGAACGAAACCCGCTCTTCAAAGCAAAAATTTTTTACCACGTCTTTAAGAGTCACCCTAATGTTCTGAGTTCAAAAAATTGCTTGTAATTCTGCAAACTTGTCGATCGCGATTTTTGGAACTTTTCTAAATTATTCGTACCTGATCAAAATTCAAGAAAATCACAAGTCTACTCAATAAAATAAAACTACTGGAATTACTTGACTGAGAAATACTAGCTACTCATAAAAGCAGAACAATGGCCATCCGCTTTATTTTACAGATCTTTATGTTTATCTCTGACACGAACCCTCGGTTACTTTAGTCGTCAGCAGGAATCTTACAGATTTTTAGTACTTTTCATTAAATTATTTATCTGTAGTCTATTTAGGCCGTGCGACAATATCTAGCTATAATCTATAACTAAATCAGTTTCCCGAGTGGCTCAGCTTGAATCTCCTCTTTGATAATAATCCTTGTCTACACTTACAATTAGTCCTGACGGTGGACCTCCGAGTCCTACAGCGTCCTCGTACTCGACACAAAGCCCGAGCCATCCCAGTCACCCCACACCCGCTCCGAGGTGGCCACTCAAACCCGGCGTTCTCGTGCACGTCAATCGCACTCATAGTCTCAGATCAGGCTTGAGCTCTCGATCCAATCATGCATTGAGGATCCACTCGGACACCTCCTTGAGCAAGCCATTTACCTCGGAGAGATGTCGCACAGATTCCGGTGTTATAAGGATGCCGGTCAGGCCATTTCGTCGTGGAAAGGACTCCAACAGACAAAGAACAATGACCGTCTCCGGCATGCAAGATGACGGTATGTTCGCCAGAGCAAATAAGATAAGAGCCATTTTCAATGCTCAACTCAACAAGGAACCGGACACATTTCCCGGAATATCCAGAGGAAAATCAGGTAAGGCTGATGATAACACTTTTTCAATTTCCCTTCTTCACACTTCCAAATCCACAATCAACAGTTACAATTACCAAAAGGGTTGCTCCCGACCCGACGCGACGTCACGTTCGACCCCATTCTCTTTCTGAACAGCAAGAAAAAAGAAAGATTTTCAGAGCCTATCGAATTACGAACCGTTTTCCTTAACTGCTTCACGTCTTTCTTCCCTCGAGAATCACGTCCCTCTGTGAATTCGATAGAAATGTGCTTTATAATGGAACGCGATGTTTCAGGATATGTTTGCGTGTTTAATTGTAATTAAATTTGAATTAAACATGCCTATCGGTGTGGGCGAAACTAATTTTTTCAAAGTAAAAATAAGATTAAGCGGCGATTTTTTACCATTTGCCCTATTAGGGCGGCCCAAGAAACACCTGATTTGTAAGTCACCCCACTTTGTGTTATTTGACTAAAACTTCAAATAAAAAAGAAAACGCAAACCACCATCTCTGTTAATAAAAACGCAGCTTACGATATTCTCAATATTGACTCTAATTGTAAGTTGCATTATTATTAACACAAGTGATGGTTTACATTTTGATTGACGGCCATGACGATTTACAGCTTTTTAAATAGGAGCCATCCAATTGTTGATTTTGTGCACTACCCTACTTTCTATAGTAGAAAAAATTATAACGATATGTTTTTGGTACTAATCAATAATATGAGAAAAAAATTTTGTTGAAGTTGGAATTTTTTATAAAAAATTACATTTTTCGTAATACGATAATAATTTCACATTGAAGAAAAGAAAATGTGAAGCTTCTTGGCATAACATTTTTTAAAATTAAACTATACAAATTAGTAATTAATTTAATTATATTTATCATCAATTACCCAGTAATAATAATAATAATCACCATACTTTTTTTCCTTATTAATTTTTTCTGTCATTATACGACTTTTTCTGAATAATTTGTAATCACGTCTTTCGTTTTTGAAAATATTATTGCTGAAATATAAAACAAAGCCGGTTCGAATCGGAACTACATTCCAGAAAAAGCTTCTATTTTGTAAAACAGAAACTGTGTTATTTTGTACAGCTCTTTCATTTTTTCCAGCGCTATTACATATAAAGTACACTTTTCAAAACAAAAATTTGATTGACATATTAATTTAGTAGTATGAATTAGGTGTAAAAAGACCGGGAAAAATATTTATTCCCTGTAATATAAAAATTTCTTTTAATTTATGAATATTCTATTTTTTGTTGAGTTGTACGAAAGTTCATCTCTTAAAAAATACCTGCTAATGACTGGATTGTGATTTAAATTTTGTATAGCTGTTTAAATACTAGAAGGTCTGATCTTTACTGATTCCAATACATTACCTGAAAATAATAGAATAAACATGAAAAATCTGTTGATTTGATGACCAGCAGAAAGACATTTAGTTCCATTCAACGTCAGAAGACATACTATATTTTTATTCAAAGTGTTTTATCAGAACTGAACAGTGTCTTAGTGTTTTTAAGAAAATTTGATAAAACCCCTCTTTTCTAAAGTCGTTGCTTATTGCCTGAGTTGTAATAAATATATTTTTAATTAAACAACTTCCGTCAGAATCCTATTTTTATTCCGTAAGTTTACATTTTTCGATTTTTAAAAGTGGCATACTTGAAGAATTTCAGTAGTCCATACGTTTCCTCTGTTAAGTGTCTGTCCGATATTCAATTTTAGTGAAATAGCTTGAGAAGTCGGATCGCAAAGACGCAAGTATCTGTAGTTTCCACTTGATGAAATCCATGAAATTTTTACATGTTTCGTAGAATATATGCTTCACCCAACTCCTACGAGTTTTTCATCACATTCTTAAAAAATTGATCATAAATTCTAAACTTGCAAAGGATTGAACCTACAACTTGAGTCAAATATCAGACGTACTAAAAAATGTGTATTTTTTATAATCAGTTCTATTATTGTAGGATGAAATGATAGTAATTAACTTTTTATTGGAAAATTAGGTTCACTCTTAATTTTCCATATAATCTCCCAATGCAAGGTTAAAAGCTTCTCTTTTGTCTCTATAAAAATTCCTAATCGTTATGAGTAAACATCTTTATTCATACTTGACGCCTTTTGTTCCCCTTTCGCGCAATCTTCTCTTTTACGCAAACTTTGTTTATCTTTCCAAAAATAGTGGCATCATAATCATCCTTATCGATTCTTTTTGACATAAACTTTGAGAGCAAAACCAGAGTGTGTTTCTGCTACGCAGTGAACCTACAATATTCCTATCCTATTTCCTGCACATCCGAAATTTCCGCCATTCCGTCCTACCTGAACATTCGCCGCCAAAGCTTATTTTCTATTTTACATTTTGCAACAAATTTCACTCAGTATGTACATAACAATGCTGCGCTTTTAGAATGAACAGATGAGAATTTCATTTATTTTGTTTTGTTTAAACACTGGGTTTTTCAGTTCAATCATGGCTTTTAGAAAGTCGGATTAAAGGATGTGTTTGCAAATAAAGTCAAGCTGTAATAAATAAAAAATGTCTATTTGATTCAGCTTCGTAAATATAGGAAATTCAGTTTTTTTTATTACTTTTATTTTTGTTGCACTACTTTTCCTCGCAGAATACAAAAAATATGGCTCGATTAAGCTAGAACATATTAATAATATTTAGGGGTTATATTGATTTATGAAATATTGAAAATGGTAAAAATAATCAAAATTCAAATCGAAAGTCATTAAATAGTACCCTGCTACAAAGTTAAGAGCTATTTAAAATTTCAAACTTCTATAAATACAATTCATAATACTCATTTTATATTTTATTTTATTATAAAGCGTTGCACCACTGACTCCCTGAGTAGTTGAACTTTATTGCGAAGAACTTATTACGATTATTTTTCGCAATTCTCTGTGAGTGTGTTTCATTTTACGTCCTACAGCGTATTTCTTGTTAAAGCAAAATACTTGAAACGGCAAATGCAATATTAAAATAAAAATGGGGTTCACCCAAGCGGAATGTACTTTAATCGTTTTCCAATTTTCCTCCCAGCCTTTGCTCACAGAATGTTAGATTATCGCTGAAACAGAAAAACGCCAACCCTTTCATGGAGCTCAAAATTTTTGCGAGACTAGCGACAGCTTTACCTACTTGATGCTTTTATTTTGCTTCTTCAACAGTCTGCCGTTCCGTTTTAATAAAAAGCATCGTCAGAGTGCCGAAAAATTGAATTCGATCGTTGCTCGGTGCTCAACGTATTAGGCCACGTTCGCGTTTGGCGTTGCAGGAAAGAATTTCATTTTAGTCGAACCCAGAGTTATAGCCCGAGAAAGTTGCATGTTTTTTAACAAGACTCTAAAGTCTAAGGCAATAAAGTTCAACTAGCTTTCGGCTAAGTGTTACTTCGCGAGAAAATGTCACTCTGGTCTACTCTCATCTCCAAAGACGGAGTGTGTGTGCGCATGTGACAAGGCTTTATGTGTTGTGACAATGCTTGTGTTATGTGTTCCCTCCAGCCGTGACTTACAAGAGAATTGTACCGCGACAGCGGATCATCCACGATGCTCTGAAGCCACCTGACCTGACCAACTCCAGGCCCAACGTATCGCGTAAGCGTAAAAAACCTGGTTCAGGTAAGCTTCCACTTTTATGTATATATTTTATATTCCATAAGCACGGTTGCACGTTCTTTGCTACATGAAAATATGCTGAATCTTTTTTCGATTTTTAATATATCACTACTCTTAATCTCAGGCACTAAACACTTTTTGTTGTCTTTTTCTATTTGACATTATGTTTTAATAAAGGACAGAATCAAAAATAACGCCTAGCTGAATGAGAAAGAAAATTTTATCTAATTTTGACGAAACACCCATTTTTTTAAATAAAAGCGATATTTTCGTCAACTTCTTTTTGCAACAAAGAAATTAGCAAGACGTACGAAAAAGACGTCTTTTTTGATAATGTTATTTGTACTTCTTTTAAGAAGAATTTTCATCTGAATCTAATATTCCCTGAACATTGTGGAATAGAAAAATGTTTATATTTCAAAATTAATGAAGTTTTAAATTTTTCATACTTTACAAAAAGTTCTTAATTTTCCAAACTTTGAAAACTTCCAAACCCTCCGTGGTGATCAAGAGAGATATCTAAAATTTTGCTTTCAAATCACGAGCAATACTGATAGGATACCACTACATTTTATCATACCCCATAAATAAATTTCAAGAAATAGTTTTGTTCACATCGCCCTTTCCTCTTGTATTATCTTAGTATTTTTGTAGAACTATCACGTCAAGAAAATGTTACGTTACATTCCTTGGAAGCGCCGACATCATAACAGGATCATAACAGCTCCTCCTTAACCCTCCAACCTCCCTAAAAAAAAGTTACGTAATACATAGACGATCCCTAATTCTATAGGATAAAACATCCTTCAATATCTTTTAAAAACTTAAAAAAAAATTTCTAATACTTTAAAATATTCTGGAAAATTCTAGAATATTTTGAACTTTTCAGGAATATTTTAGAATAAAATATTTTATAATATTTTCTACCAACCTGTAAGTCTCTGGAATTCTTTGAAATATTTTCGAATTTTCTGGAATGGTCATTGGGACTTCATAGGTCATATCATATCCAGAAATACGATCTATTATGATGCATCAAGCACTATCTAGATGATACCTTTTGTGTGATAGATTAACAAGCACGCAAATACCACTCAACTTTTAGATATGTACACAGACTTTCAATCAAAAACTTCTTTGTGGTATAATGATTTCTTTGCCACAGAAATTTTATTCGACTTGTAGCTTTTTCCAGCAGAATAAAAAATTATTATTTTTTGTACTTCTATTCCGCTCATTCAGCTAAGCTCTTTTATAAATTTCCAATATGAATAATCTAGGACTCTCCTTCCTTGAAAAAAATTCGTTAATTATATTTCTATGAGATAGCACAAACTAATATGATCTTCAAATTTTATATTTCGTAATCAAGTTTCATCATGAATAGAAATTATATAGCCAACATAACGAATCAATAAATTTAAAATGTAATTGGTTTGAAATGATATGACATACTCGTTTCCATTTGCACTTCTGCAAAAGAGTTTAATTAGAATGCTAATTCGTATTGACATTCGTATTGCCCCAGAGTAATCAATGATAGTAAATTATTCGTTATCTTTTATAAACTCACTTAATACTTCACATTTAGGATATTATTTATAGTAATAAAATACAAAGTCCGATTAATTGTCGATTGAACATTGTTGATAGCTTGTGTCATAAAAAAGCATAAATATTTCGAAAATTATTTATTTTCAATTCAGATTACTCCATTTAACACGAATAAATAATGATTACATATAAATTCTCCCCATTTTCAAATAGTCAAAAATTAAAACTTCTCTCCCCTATAATTAAGTAAATGACAACACATTATCGCTCATTACACTTATCGAGCATTTTCTCTCTAAATATTTCAGATCCGAATCAAGCGACAAATGCCAACCATATGGACAGTCTGTCGGAAGGACATCCCGATTCCGATACGAAAACATTTTACGAAAATTTGCCGTTTCATGGAATACAGACTCCGCCTAACAAGGTGAGTGGTACATACAAACGATTTTCATTGTTTCCTGGTCGTTCATTTGCACGATTTTCATAATTGTTGGCACCAGTTTTTCTCTGAGAGCGAACAAAGCGTGAAGCGTTTCGTTGTTGGCTGTAAATGAAACCAAACAAATCCACAAGTTGCCTAAAAGGACAGAAATATTAACTTGTATTTGCCAATGATCAAAGTAAATTACCTTTTATAATTTCACATCAATTTGCTTAGCATGTACACTACTAGATCCTGAAATTTGATTGAGCTGTGCATTATGAAAGTCAATTAAATAATGAAGCAGTTAAATTAGCTAGAAACATTTTAACGAATGATTGAGGTAATGATAACATTTATGAAACTATTTTCCCTTTCATCTGAAAGAAAAATAATTCCCTGCAAAGTTAGATTGGTAGTCGTGTTAGATAAGCAAAGGTTTGCTTTAGCTACGCTTGCATATTTGCAGAAAACGTACGTGTATGGCTACCCAGTGAGATATCAAGCCGTAATTTTCTCTTAGTTTGCGGTGCTTTGCCCCCATTTTTCCGAAAGCAACTGCATTGGTATTTTTCAAGTTTCCTTAAAGTGTAACGACAATGACAACATTCTCTGGAACTAGTACAAGACAGGGTATTATGTCGCAGAAAAGCCATTCGGTCAGTCTGACAACAGACGAAGGAAAAGGAATGGTATTGTGGGAACACTAAGTGAGAAACCGATACTGAACACTATTGTCTACAGAAAATGAAAGACGATGATCTCGAAAACCCCTCTCAGCTAAAGCAAGAAAGACATATATAAAAGTTAAAAGTTCATTAGATATTATTTCTGAACACATCAACCAGCTCATATATGGAGAATTCATCGTTAAATTAATGTTCTCATCACTTTGGTAGATAAGGAAATGTAAAACTGATCAAACTCATTTAGTTCGTTTTTATTTTCCGTGAAGAATATTTTATCTTGTAAAAAATGAAATACAGACTGAAATCTAATTTATAGGCTTCAACTTGCTGATAAATAAAGGTAATATCTGTGGAATATTTTTTTTCAGTCATTAATCAATCTTAAACAACAATGAAATTACATTTCTCGAATTTTATTAATTGTGTAAGATTTTAAGATGTACGTATTACAAACATTTTTGAATTTTCATGAAAAGTCTTTCAATTCTCAATTTATTCGAAGTTCAAAATAATAGAATATTTTATACAAACTATATTATTCACAATAATTCTAAAATTCAAAACTAGGTAATGTAAAAATGTTTTACAAAAGATCATATAATATATTTGTCACGGCTTTAATCGTTTTAAAGGGACTAGCGTCTTTGATTTTGAAATGGTTAACATGGTCCGGCTTCTCGTATGATCAGCGAAGTTAAGCAGTCCTTTCTTCGATTACATTTAGATGGGAACCGCCTTATCACGATTTTGACGTCTCTTTTCAAAAAATATTGGATACTGTTTTTCCTTCAACACAGGAAAAAATTATAGTTCAAGCATAAAAGTACTAAAAAATCAAATAAATAAATATAAACTATATTTGATAAAAGTAATATTTGCTTTTGAGAGAGCTAACTGTATCCCTTATTCATGGATTTTTATATATTTGGATTATATATTACTTCATCAGTTTTAAATTTCATACAAAATAAAAGCGCCACGTGGAATCTTTTGCTTGGTAAGAAATTAGGAGAAATTCTATAAATTCGTATCCAAGTTTTAAGTATACATACTTAAGTTTATAAGTATACAAATTCAAAAAAAGTACGTTCTCATGTCGCCTTTAGAATTTTATGCCCACTGGAAAAGCATTCAAATTCCTGAAGAAATTCTCTAATCATTTTTTAAAAGTTTTATAACAGATTTTTGAAAACAGGGTTCACTTAAACTTGATTTCTCTTTTTTAATTCTGTAGTATATTGTAGTGCATAAAAAATAGTATACGCGTCTTTTTTCTTATGTGCTAATTTTTCAATTCAAGGGGCGGAACCTACCCTTAAAGTTTACCCTCAGCAACAGTTTTCTTTAATATCTCAAAAACGAATCGGAATTTTTGAACGAAACTAACGTCCGATTATTTCTTACAAAAGGACGCTCATTACGACACATTTTTATACCGAAGTGTTCAACCCTTATTTTTTACAAGGGTGAACGTGATTCTTTCCACTTCTCTTACACAGACATGTTGAAATCAGCTGAATTTTACGGTATATTGTACTGTTTAAAAAAAAATCAAAAATTAAAGTGGACAGATTTCGAGATTTTTGAAAAAATACATTGCAAGGGGTGATTTACCCCTGTAGTTAATTTATTTATTTCCGAGGTGTAGCTCATCGATTTTCTTCATCTTGTAATATGTTGTAGTACATAAAAAAACAGCAGACGCTCATTTTTGTGCATGATAATTCGTGGACTTAAAGGGTGAAAACCATCCTTCAATTGTTTGCCCAAAAAAAAAATTCTTTAATATCTCAAAAACGAATAATAATTTTTTAATAAAACAAAAGTCAGATTATTCGTTACAAAAAAGCAGTAATTGCGAAATATCTTTTATACAGAGGGGTTGCAACCGCTATTCTTGACAAGGATGAATGTGATTTTTTTACTTTTTTATACAGAAATGTTTAAATCAGCTGAATCTCACTGTATATTGTACTGTTATTAAGAAAAGCAAAAATTAAATTTGACATGTTTCGGGGTTTTCAAACAAAATTCATTTCAAGGGGTGATTTATCCTTACAGTTAATTTATTGCTTTCGGAAAATTAATCACAACATACGTTTTGAATTTTAACCTTGAAACGCATATACCAACATATATTTTGCATAAAAATGAAATAACATGAGCACCCTTATTTTTAGGAGGGTTGACTATGCCTATGAAAATTGATCATTATCAGATTGTAAGGAATCAGTTAACGTTTGTTTAATTGAAAAATTTCGATTCGTTTTTGAGAAATTAAAGAAAACCTGTTTTTGGTGGTTAAGTGTAAGGGCGGTTTTCATCCCTTTTGAAACTTTGTTCAATAAATAATATTGTGTTATATTCAAACCAGAACTGAAATTCTAGGGGTGAGACAGGAAAAAATGGGGTGCTTTTAAATACTGTGGACTAGCTGATTGTGTCATAGTAAAAAATTGACACATTATGTTGATGAAATATCAGTCTACAAGTAAATGTGAAAATTACTGCTTTTACTTACTATCTAATAATGAGAAATTTCATGGGGGTAGTTAACCCTTCTAAAAATAAGTGTTCTTATGTTATTCCATTTTTAATGCATAACAGATGTCAAAATAAGCGTTCCAAGATTAAAATTCAAAACCTTTCTTGTAATTAATTTTCAATATCACCAAAAATCATTTAATTAACTGTAGGCGTAAATCACCCCTTGCGATGGATTTTTTTTCAAAAACCCCGAAACGTGTCAACTTTAATTTTAAAATTTCTTAATAACAGTACAATACATATACCGGGCAATTCAACCGATTTCGAAGTTTCTGTATACAAAAAAATGTCAAAAAAATCACCTTCACCCTAAATTGTAAGAAATAATCTGACGTTTGTTTGTTTGTTTAAAAAATTCCGAACTACAAGCATGCAAAATATTACGTGTCTGCTAATTTTTATGTGCTACAACATATTACAAAATGAAGCTGATTTCAAACTTACTGTATGAAAAATGTCAAAAAGATTACATCCACCCTTGTAAACAATAGGGGTTGCATCCCTTGAAATAAAAATATGTCTTGGATGAGAGTCTTATTGTAAGAAATAATCTGACGTTTGTTTGGTTGAGAAATTCCGATTGGTTTTTAAGATATTAAAGAAAAACTGTTTTTGGGGTAAACTTCGAAGGGTGAGGTATACCTCGGATACTTTCTTTGTCAGTCAATATTTGTGGAAACGGTTATGACCTACAAAATTATTCGAAAAAATTTAATATCCAAAATCAAATCATAATTACAAAAATGGGACTTTTTTTCAAACATATTTTGCTAACACATTATTTAGAAAAATACCTGGATATAGTACACATATCATAATACATTTGGTAGAGTTTCATTATTTTCAATTCGTTTTTTGTAGGAATCGTGAATTAGAGTGTACAAAAAAATGTCCTGTCATTTTGTTCCGCAATTACACTGGTAACCGCTATGATTAATTTTCCCCTTAATCCAAGGATTCAGTTCTATTTAAAAATAATAATCAAGAGGATTAGTCTGTTGGGGGTTTGATACCTAATGGAGACAGGATTACGATTACAGTTTGATCGGTCCGAGTCGTCTTGAAGCTTGGATTCCACGGCTCTACGATTATTTATCAATCTGAAATGTCCTGGACTGTATAAAGATAAGTGTCTTTGCTCGAAAGACTGGCTCATTTGGCGAACCATGATAAATGACTCTGTAATATCTGAAATCTCACGAGCTCTCAGACATCCTCGAAGCCAGGAGTAAAGTCACCGTGAAATAATCACATTATAAGGGTGGAGTGGTGAGTAGTACGAGGAGCTGCAATCCTAGAGAGGTATATGGAGAAATGAGAAGAGGGGCCAAGGGGTCGTAAAAGTGAAGGGTATATATACCTCACTCCATGGGTAAGAGACTTTGCAGAGTGAAGAGGGTTGCATTAACGTCTACCCGGGTGTCCCTTTTCTTCATTCACCTTCCACCGCCCACTTGATTCGATTGCCAGAAACAGGAACCCTTAACCTATTCACTAGGCCATGGTTGGCTGGAAATGAAACTTGTTAAGTACATAAATGTAACGCGTGTTCCTCCACAGAATTCACGTCAATTATAATATGTTATACTTCTTCGTTAGTCATGTTATTCAAGAAACCTGATTGAGGCTTCATCTCTTTTTAGTCGCTTCAAATGAGATTTTCAAGTCCTCTCTGGTCAGCAAATTAAAAAGAACGATTTACGGTTAGAATTGATTCAGTGCATTTCAAATCAGGCAGGTTTTTAAATTCAAGTCGCAGAATCTCTCAGCGACGACATACACTACCGCCGGAAATTATCTACACGCCCGTTTTTTCAACTGTTGCTAAAGTTTCTTAATTTTTATAATATTAACATTAAATTTTTCCCTCCTAATACTACGAAGGTGAACAAAATTCTGCTTCTGATAAGATGATTTTAAAAGCAGGTCTTTAAAGTATTTTTATAAATGACTAATATATTTTCGAAACTTTTTCACTAGATTCTGCCCGAGATTCTAACTTGGTGCAAAAAGGTCGAAAAATTAAAAAAAAAAAGATTATTTGCATTGTTTCCGAAAAAGATTCGAAAATTATATTTTTAGAAAAGAAAAATGCTCGTGGCTTCAAAAATGGTTTAGCCAGCATACAGTTGATAGAATACCTTCCTTATTTAAGCAGAAATTACAAAACAAAAATTGTAAACCATAAAACAGGTAGAGTTTTCCAGAAAATCTTGTTTCCATTTTTCCAAAATTCGAAGAAAAAAATAAAGAAGATTATCTAGAAAATCTCACCTTTATTATTTTTTCCAATATACTTTTAAATTTCTGCTATCATAATGAAGGAATCCTATCCTTTTTATGCAAGCTGAACCATTTTTGTGTCCGAGATCATTTTTTTACCTGAAAATATCATTTTTTATTTTTTTTTAAATGAATCCTTGTTAAGAGCAAGAAACATTTTTTGTAGAACTTTTCTAGATCCGAAACGTTTTATATTGATTATATTTGCAATCAAATCGTCACCACTTTGACAATTAAAACTTTTTGGCAATTTTCTAACGGATTTTGAAAGAGCGTGGGAAAACTCAGTAAAGTTAGAAAAAAAAATTAAAATATCTGAACTAGTACAAAGACTATAGAATTTTAAATAAAATTGTGGTGTTTTTTTTAAATAGACATTAAAATTAAAATTCTCGTGAATTTTTGAACATTTTTTTTCTGAAATCGCCCAATTTCTTCTAAAAACAACATATTTCGTCGCTGAGAGTTTTTGGAGCTTGAAATGTAGAACCTGTCTAATTTGAAATGGAATAATTTAATTAGATTTGAAAAATTTAGGTTTGCTACAAATTAATATTTTGAAGTGCAACTCAATTATTTTTGAAAATAATAAGATTTTCGTTAATGAGCAGCTCAATTTGCAAAATTCTATTTTATCTCTCACTTTTAATTCCTCTTTCATTTAGCACAACAAATTGTTGAATGTTATTTAATTTTTCCAGACTTGCATCTGAAATGAAGGAGCACAATAATAATAATTGTTAATTCTTAGAAAGGATAGTTTCCAATTTTTCAGGGAATTTTTTCTTCGTCTCTTTCAGTTCCCATTTTTAAGAATCACACTTAGGGTCCAATTGCAGCTTCTGCTTGGAAAATTGAGCATTTTTTCCGCAAAATAAGGATAATTACCATTTTTCTCATGTTTTAGGGGTATTTGTAGGCCAGATACCTTCACGCTATTTGTGATTACCTACTGTAGAGGTTTTTATTTTTTTTTTAATTTTGTAAATCAATTATATTACTCCTAAAATATGAACATCATGATTGTTTTTTTAAATTAAAGAATTTCTCTATTTTAACAAAGGGTCCTGTTGTACCGAAATTCGGAATGAGTACTTATTTCAACAAATGTCTTCTATAAGTTTGACTAGTACTCGCTAAATTTCGGGACGACTAGTTATTCTCCTTTTCCAGCTTTCATTATTATTAAAAAGCTGTTATAAAAGATAAAAGATGTACTGATAAAAGATGATTGAATAAAAATGAAGTTTTAATCCTTTAAATTTGAGCTTTTCGAATGATTTTCACAGCATTATACATCGTACAATAACCTGAAATTAAAAGCATTTAGCTTTCGAAAACATGAACATTGTAAATCCTGAGTTTTTTGAACTCATGAAATTGAACAAAAGTAAAATTTAAGTACTGAGTTTATATTTTTTTCTCAGAGAGTGCTTTTTATCAGAGTTCTCCGAATTGTATTTTTAATATTTCATTTTGTGAGAGATATAGTTATCACAAATTAAAAAGTAACATTTGTGAAACATTTTGCAAAATATTTGTACAGCAATTATAATTTCCAAACTGTTGAAAAATTTTTTTTTTGTATTTCAATTTTTCCATGTTAAAAAATATTATAATTTTTAGTTGAATTGGCTCGAAAGACTTATCTACTCGTAATACTAGTATATTTCATTCTGTGCAGAGGAAGAAGCCTATTACAGTTCGGTTTATAAATACGAAGAAGTCTACTTTTTTCGTAAAGTAATTAATATTTTAATAAAATATTTACATATACAGGTACGCATTACGCTGTTTTCTTCAATTTTAAAAATCTAAACAATTCGTAATTAAATAGTTTTTATGAAAGATACATAAAGAGGCCGCAAGGGTTGAAAATTAAAGTGACCACTTACTCAAGAATTGAAATGACGATGCGTTAGAGTCACATATTTCGTACTATAATAACAGAGAATACGTACAATAACTGACAGTGAAATTAGATATAAATTGTAATAAACACGATCAATGTCATGACTTCATTGGCTGCATTGTCAAAATGTCAAACATTCACCTATCGTTTACGAGACATAATTGGAAATATTGTGTCTGTTGCCTATTCAAATTCTCTCTTCAACCTCAGTATAATTATCTCAACGAAATAGCATTCGCATTCAGTGAGGAATGTAATACGCCATATTAATTTGTCCTGATATTAAGCTTGGGAATAATTCGACATTAGTAAAGAGCATTTTCCTACAATAATTATCGTACTCTAAATAAAATTCCCATCCGAAGCTTAAAGATTCAAGTTCCTTAAAACTCAACACATTTTATAATTAACACATTATTAACTTTGATGTCATTGGCAATAATTACTACCCCATTTTAGCAAAAATATTTTAGATTAATATTTCAATACAGCCAACGACGGACATCACGTATCTGCTTATGATAACAACAAGTTATACATTTAATGATTTTTCTAGTTATAGTGGAATTTTTTGCTTCAAAATATTCTTAGTACAATGATCCACTGTCAGCTTTTTACACGTTGTGCTTATACGTTTTTTATTTCGAGTGTTTAAGGCTACTAATGTAATCAATTATTATTTATTATTTGTAGAGGTATACCTAGAAAAATGTGTGCTCTATTCGAAAAAGTTCCTGAAAGTTGACTTACTTTCTCTTATATATCTACATTTTGATCAATTATTGAAATTACATTATTGGAAAACCAATTTTTCGGCAAATAATTGAGTTTAGTATATCTGACTCTGTTCTATTTTTGTGAGAGTATTAATTCATTTGCGGTCTAATAGTCATATCCTGCGATTTAACGCTAAAATTACTGACAAGCGGAAATCTACACTGATCTAGGTATGCTTCAATCGAAAATTTAATTTCAAACGGGCTTAAAGTCTCTGGCTATTTGCGGCAGATTAATTACATGAGATTAGATTTATTCAATGGTATTACATTTTTGACAATAATTTACATTAGTGAATTCCAATAGTCAGAGACGATGTCAGTTTTACAAATATAAATTAAAGATTTTTAGCTCTAGTTGTTGTAAACCAGACTGGCATTAAGAGCTGTCGCTTGCAATATGTGCACATGTGAGAAAATTAAAGGAGGACACAGTTCAAATGAACTTAATTTGCTGCCACGACTTGACCCAAAGTGATATTTCTGTCAGTGTCAATTTTCATTTTTTCACTCTTCAATTTCATTATTTTAGGAATAGAAGGAATGTAGAGATTAATTTTTTTTTAATGTTTAAAAATATATCACCAGGTAAACCTTCAGTATTGTACTGCTTTAGCATTCTGTTTTAATAATGATACGTCAATAAGCTTACAAATATGTGCAATTCACATGCTATAAGGTTGCTGAATTTTGTTTGTACATAGTATTACACGTACAAAATATTTTCTTTAGCGACGCGAACGTAAAATAATTTTGACGAATGTGAAAATGATATTTTTTTTACTAATTTGATCTAACGAAAAACCAAAGGGAAATTTTTTGACAAGTATGTCGTAAAACAACTAAAATTATCGACTTAAAAAAACATTATTTTCTGGAAAATCACAAGTATTCCTTATAATAATAAATCAATTTTTCATGGTCAAATTTTAAGAATGAGTATGTATTCAGAAATAACAAAAGATGTATATTTTCAACTTTTTGACCATGTTTTTTATATTTTTGTGAACAATTTCATTTAAAACCTATTTCTTATGTTATTTACAAAAATATTAGTTTTTCTAAAAAATTGTATTTAATAATATTTACCTATCCTTTTGCCATAGTTCCTTTTCCAGGTCCCGCTATTTGTACCGAAATTCCGGTACACGTAGCCATGGCCATAACTTTTGGTTGGTAAGTTGTCTTTGGAAATAATTTTTTCTTTTTAAATTCATAAATCCGTTTTTTTATGGATTTTTTAAAGTACTAATGCTAGCTGAAAACCCATTATATAAAAAAAAAACCTGGAATATAAATTTTGGTATGGTCATCTTTTTCAAGAAACAAATATATGCTGAAAATATGAAATAACTACTTACATATTTTAATATATTCAAGAAATTGTTAAAAATTGGCTTCTATATTTTTTTGTAAATCTCTTTTCACACTGTAGAAGACTTAAGCAACTTTTTTAAACTTTGCAACCATAATTAAATATTTATGTGAAAATAACGATTATAAACAGATTTTTGCAACTTCAGATATTATTCATAAGAAAAGTATACATTTATCCACAGTTTCAATTAATACATACTTTTTTAATTCAATACAATTATTTACATTTGTTCACAGCTAAGTTTTAAGCTAAAATTGTGTGCAGTATTTGAACCTTGCAGCTTGTGTGTTTAGAATAGATGAAAAGCGGTATAATCTAATAATTAATTGTTATTAATGTTACAAATTGCCTGCTGAAAATCAAAGGTAGGGTAATTATCAAAATATTTGGGAATTGTTTTTATTATAATATCAGGTATCTTTTAATATTCAACATTTGATAGATTCAAATTATGCAATGCAATCTGACCTAATTATAGTACATCGTAACTAATTAATACGCCTCTCATTTTCACCGACTACGCTTCATAGCAAATTATAATTTGATTTATTATGTGTCGAATATATGAAAGCATAATCTCTAATTACCTGAAGTACTGGAAGATTCGACTAACTTAATCAGAATCTCAGATTGACGATATAGTAATATACTTGTCTCACTAAAGAATATAACAACTTAATTTTTGTTCAGTCACAAACATTTTCTTACAAGTTCACACCATTCTTAAGTAGCAAATGTTTTGGCAAATTCATTAGTAGTCAATTTGCCATCCACTCTAAGTGATAAAATTTTATAACCGGTTACTTGATCCTGATCCTCAATCAGTAATATCCCAATTTTCTCTAAATGAATAAAATAGGTTCAGAATCTCAGGTTAAGAGAGTCCAATCAAAAGTGATCTAAAATTCTTGTTGATGAATTGATCATGCCAGGTGTCAAGTCCTGGCCGCAGTAAAAATGAGATGCTGAAAGGAAGGTAAGAGTTAGATAAGTGCTTTCAATGTAGTTGGTCGTGACACGGCCATGCGTTTGTTTTAGTTGGTTTCCTCTAAGTTTGCCCAAGTTTCGGCTTTGCATGGCACGTTGCATTCAACCACGACCTCGCCATGTTCCTCGCGGCCGTTAAGCAGAACGACCAGCCTCTGCGGTGGCAGTTCCGGCTACGAATCCACGAGAAGTCACCTGGGTCCGCACTACAGCGTTCATAATATGCCTCGCAGCAATTCTCCTGAACCGAAATACAACACTCTGAAACCTCGTCGCAGGAAGCACCGGCAATCTCAATTCTACTCTCTAAGACTCTGCCGGAAGCACGAGGCTGCCCATCGTAACTTTCAGGTGTATGCAATTCCAATTTACAAAAGCTGTCCACACAAAAATGGCAGCACGAGTACAATTGCCACTTCAGTTAGGTCTGGCGAATGCACCCCGACGTCAACTCTGACTCGATCATCTCGAGAGACAATCAAGTCAGAAATAATCAAGACTGAAACTATCAAAACGGAAACGATCAAATCGGAACGAACCAATTCATCGAGTTTCAATTTGGAATGTGTTAGTTCAGAACGAATCAATTCGGAAGCGACCAAGTCAACGAGAAAGATGACGACAACTACAACGATTCCTCCAATTCCGGCACCCAGAACGAGAAAAACCAATCCCATCGAACACACTTACCAAAACATTCCCCCTCCCGTTTTTCCTGAGAAAAGCACCACCGCCACCAAGCTCAAGGTTTGTCGCCCGCTAATATTATTTACCGCTCCTTCGCGTTCCGACACTCGCAAATATTGCGACCGCAAAGTTGTTCTCAAGCTCTTTACTTCACATCTCTACTCTGTTCTCGCCTTAATTTCTCGCCTGCCCGGATGCGCTTTCCCGCGACGGTCTCTCCACGCCAAACTTTCAGGTCATTATCACCAAATTTGCTCCAATATACGTGGCACTCCCGTTGCTTGATAAACAGTTGCTTAAGAAAACTCGAAATCGCGGCAAACAATCAATCAAGATTTTAGTCAAGATATAGACTTGCAGGATTTGCGATAAAGAACGAGGGATCTTGTAAGTTTAGTAGGGTGCCGCAAAAAATCCAGATTTTCGTCTCTTTTTTATTAATGGTGATACATTAATTAATAAGCAGAAGTAAACTAAATCACTTCAGAACTAGATTTAGGTTTAAAGATTACTTATGACATTAAACCTCATTTGTTATTTGTTTTTGTTTTTTTTTCTATTCATGATAATAATTTAGTTGTGATATGTTTTTCTGATTCAAAGAAACACTTATGTAGATATAAAAACCCCCTCATTCAATTTTCTTTAATTTTCGAAGAAGTGAATAGCCGAATTGTTCCAGTTGAAAAAAAATTAACCTTGGGTCACTCTATATTAAAATGTATCGCTCTGTCGGTATGAAGTTGAGTATAAGAGCATATAGAAGAATAAATTTTCAATATTTCAAATCCAGAGCAAACCCCTTAAATAAAAAAACGAGTCACCAAAGCATTTTTGAATTTGGAATTTCGATATAAACGCATCTGAAGTTGTCGAGTGCTTTAAGTGCAAGTGTTAATATTTTTGTTAAAAACTAAGAATTGCCCATTTCCAGTCAGTTCCCGGACACAAGAATAATATCTCAAGATAAAGCATAGATTGAAGTATGATTTTCAATAAAAACCCCAAAATCGATCATTCAGACCTTTGTTCACAGAAACCCTAATATCTCCTAAGCTACGCTTGACAAAAGAAACCTTTCCTTATGGAATGACACGTATATCTCAGTTTTTATTCTCTAAAAAAAATATTTTAGGGTTATTAAGAAAACCATGCTTCTCAAAGGGAAACGATGAAGGGAAAGTTATTTTTTGGATTACACAACCACTTCAGCTTAATATATAAATTCTCAAATAAAAAATTTTTCAATGTATCTTGATAACATTTAAATTTAGAGTTGAAAACTTTCTTTAAATCGGGAGGAATAAATTGGATTTATTAAATTTTACTCTCTTATGCCTCCAATATTCAGACGTATTGAAGAAAAGAATCGTTCTGAAATACCTAATACGGAAAAATTGACAGTTTTGTGGCATCAGAAGTTTCTACAAATGAATTAAGGGAACATATTCACACCAAAAGAAATAAAATAACTCCAAAAAAAGACATTCATTGTTCGAGTCTTCCTACTGGCTAGCATAGATTGAAAACTACCTTTTTTTTAATTAATAAAACGCTAAAATGTGTACATACATTGCACACTCAAAATGAAAGATTGAGATCTGGCCCTATCAAATTCCAAAAAATAACTAGCTCAACACATTAAAAATTTTCAGTAGGGCATGTACCAAACTGTCACGTGACCTACTTTTTTTAAAACGAACTCACTCATAAAGTAATAACACGAATCAATTTTCCATACTTGTCAGAAATAAAGAAAAGAAAGACAAACGTCTGTCTAGTATCGAAAATCCATTTCACCTAATAGTTTATAAGTAAGTTTGTTTAAAAGCATTGTTCACCTGACACTCTGGTACATTCCTTTAAAAAGTGTTCAATTTTAAACTGAAATTTCCAAAACTTTCCAATTTTAAACTGTATCCATTAAGAATAAAACGATTTTTAATTGAACACCTGGTTAAAATTTAACTAATTGCAAATTTGAAATGCAAACTTTTTTTATTAAAAATTTGTAAACTTTAAAAATCAAATTAATTTCCATTGAACAATTCATTATTTATAATTTAAAGCATTGAAATAAAACAGTTTCAGTCAGAGAGATTTCCTTGTGATATAACTGGAAAAAATTAATTTTGTTCATGTCAACAAATATTTAATTAATATTCAAATTTAAAGATTCACAATTGAGACATTTCTAAAACTTTTAAGAACAGTTTCTGTATGAATGTAGACGTTATGAAGTCTCTTTCAGAATAAACATTAACAAAATAAAGAGTATAAAATTGAAAATATTTATATCAATTAAGTCGTTTTGTGTTAGCAATATAATGCATAATAATAAAAACAACAATCAATTCCACATTTTTTTACACATTAAAATCGCCCTAGTGCAATGTGAAACGCTTTAGAATTGTAGCGGCACGTTCAGAAAAAAACAAACAATTATTGTCGGCTAAAATGTTACAAAAGTCAATCTTTGCGACAATAAATACTAAAAATTCATTTTCATCTGGTCCTCTAATTTTATCAATTACTTTTAGTTGCATGTATTAGTAACTATTCCAAAATAATATTGTATATCATTTCGAGTTTCTTAAAAACATTTTTGAAAGCTCAAAGAAACGCAACTGTAGCATTTTTGTTCTAGCCATTCGCACTACTCTATTACATTCTCAGTTTATTTGCTTTCTCGTGTTTCCAT
Source organism: Andricus grossulariae (assembly GCA_011634705.1). Taxonomy (NCBI): domain Eukaryota; kingdom Metazoa; phylum Arthropoda; class Insecta; order Hymenoptera; family Cynipidae; genus Andricus; species Andricus grossulariae. The sequence goes on along the minus strand of JAABKJ010000726.1, from coordinate 2,991 downwards.
CGTATTCTACTATGCTATTTCTCTTCTTCCACTGTTGACATTGTCCACTTTTATGTCCATGATATTACATGCCTTTACATAAAAAAGTAATTTTCAAACATTGTGACTGATACATCAAGATATGTGTCCACTGTGTTGGAACGGTAATGTAAAATATACACAAAGAAGAATAATAGAAATAATGTATAATACATATGAATACATTTTCTTTATTGTCACCTACGCGAAAGTTCGTAATCAAAGTTCTGTTGTCCTCCAGAAAATAATAATTCGGTCTATTACCAAACATGTATTACCATTTCAACACTCTGGATTATATCACAACAATCATCGCTAACCCCTCATATAGAAAATGCATCAGAATTTTAAAAACCAATTACATAAATTAAGTTTGAGATTCAAGTTCCCTTCAGTTAAAGATTAGCGAAACTTACTTATAAGTTAAATCAAATCCCCTAAGCGAATTTGCAGCAATAGCATCCCTCTAGGAAAAAATCTTAACCTTAATAACACACTGCCTTCAGTCGTCCGATGTAATAAACTTCCACTAATGCTCATCAATCGCTAAATTACGATTTCCTCGACTTCGGTTTAAAAGATGAGATCAATTCAGAAGATCCGATAAGTTGCTTTATCTCTTGAAGCAAGTTGAGGAAATCGACTTTCATTCCCGGGAAAAAGCGTTCCTCTCGAGGAAAGAGTCGCGGAATAAGAGACCGTCGCGGAAAATTTCTGTAAGATCCTTGAGAAGAAGTAAAGGTAAAGGTAAACGGGCGTCCTAGCTGACTGCTGATTATATTTGCAGATAGAAACGGAACGTCAGTCCGCGCACTTAAATATTAGTGTATGGAGAGGAAGCGGTCCCGATATGTAGCGAGTGTCCGAACGATATACCAAACTTTTAAGCTGCACCGCGCACCAGCCAAGTATTGCGCGCGCACGAATACATTAGAGCATCGGAACTCGCCTATATAGACGTAAGACAGCACTCCCGAACATGTAGGAAGTAGAAACTGTTGGTCTCCGAGTTTTAATCGGAAATCATGTTTTGCCCGCTAAGCTGGAACCCGGCAACTGTGTAGGGACCGCCAGTGTGCATGTCACCGTCTCAAGTAAGTTTTCGAATACATCCCTAACATTTTTTCTCTCTCTTTTTTCCTGTAATCAATGCAGGCAGATCCACGAACAATAAGATAGAAAATGATCCATTTCATCCTGTATTTATATGTACTGTCTTCTACCCTTTTCCAACTATTGATGTGTCAACATCTTGAAATCGCTTCTTATTCATATGTACTATACTCTTTCTGGTTCCGACTTTTGATGCATAAACATCTTAGACTCGTCTTTTATTGATATGTACTATCCTCTACCTATTTCCGGCTATTGGTGTGTAAGCATCATAAAATAGTATGTTATTTATATGTAATATCCTCTATCTCTTTCCGACTATGGACGTGTAAAAAGCTTAGACCGCAATGGCGTGTAAGACCTGCGTCAGAGCGTTAAATTCCTTGGGTTACATAAAAGTAAAACGAGTTTATTTATGGACATACGTATCGCACTACTATCTTTTCACTTTACGAAGCCCCCCCCCCTCCCCCCTAAAAAACAGCTCTGCATTTTTTAAATTACTCATAAAAGAGAAATCGCAATGAACACAGCTTATACAATGTCAAAGCTTTATTGCGCATAAGGAAAGTCCACATTTCGTTATGTACGAAATGGATGTGCTAGCTCTTTTAATTCTCAAACTAGAGAATTGATGGTTGGCAGTAAATAACTAGATAAGCAACAAAATATGAATTTTTCAGGCGAGCGAAATACCATTCTGTAAAATAGAAATCACTATTTAAAGATGAAACGAAACTACACTCCCAAGATAAAGTATTGCTCAATTGAGACTAAAAAAGTTTGATTACAAAAAGTTATCCAGATTTAAGAACATGGATGTGGTTGATAATCTTAAAGTAGCACTTACCTAAAATTCGAGTTGACTCGTCAGTGGATTGCGATAAAAAATTCAATTTTTAGTTTCAAGAAATATTCCTGAGACATTGAGTATCTAAATACAGGTAAATAAATTTTTCTGGGAGAAAAGTGGTTTTCAGCTTTTTGCGAAGGCTATTTTTCAAACGAATTTTCGTGCATAAACAAATTTCGTCTTGTGTTACGTGCAATAAAGTAAGATTTATAATAGTATAACATGTGATTTTTGCGAATTAAAAAAAAATAGTTTTCAACAATTTAGAGCTGTCTTCGAGCCTTTATAATGTGAACGGGTAGTGGTAGAAAGAGGAAGATTGCGTGGGCGACAATGACACATTATAATTTGGGAACAATCGAATTATTATTTCTATTTATATCTCATCAACACCAAACTCGTAAAATCTAACAATTGCACTTGGTGTTAAATTTATATAATGATATCTTTGATTTATTCAAGATTTCAGTTTAAGTTAACGAAAATCGGAGATGTTTACACATCAATTTGTTTTCGGTCGCAGTTTAGGACACATATCATGATTTTATTATTTATATACAACAATATAATAGAAAAAGATTCTATCAGAGAATTTTATCAGGCGATATTTACATTTTTTTAAAACCAAAGGTAAATTTTGACGTGACGCGGTTATTTTTATTGGTCTAATTATTACTGACCAAGAGATTTTCCGACCCTTGAAAAAAATCAGAGTTTTTTAAAGTTCTTATTCTCGTTCATTGAGATCCGATTCAGTTATTCAAAACTGATAAAATCTAAATTTAGAATATCCGAAAATCAAACTGAAAAATGAAAGATTAAGCACTTTAAAATTGTATAATTACACTGCTTTACAAAAAAAAAAGGTGAGGACTATTTGACAAGACCACTTTATCCTTATGTATCTTGACGCGCTGAATACGAATCCGTAGTCTATTTACCTCCATCACGTCAGGTTCAAGGTCATTTCAAGGTCAAATACAGGAAAAGCCGTGCAATAAACTTCA